>SAUA01000099.1:0-128427 GCA_004335185.1 Phoma sp. RAV-16-625
CGGGCGGCGTGGGTGGTGGGCGGTGGCAGAGCGGGGCGGGGTGCCGAGGCGCTCGTCCATGGCGTCGAGGTGGTCGAAGTTGTCGAGGTAGTCGAGTGCAGGCTGCTGCTGAGGCCGAGGTGCGTGGGCTGGGTAGCCTGGGTGGGCTGGATGGGCTAAGAGGACAGCGTGAGGGTAACGTCCATGTGTGCTGCTCTGATCGCGATCCTGGGGCTACGTTCAGAAGGAGTCTTTGGTTTTGAGTTTGGTTTCGGTAGTAGGTGCTGCTGAGAGCTGCTTTGCGTGTGTCGATGTCGATGTCGATGTCGATGTCGATGTCGATGTCGATGGTGATGTCAATGTCGATGTCAATGTCGATATCAATGTCGATATCAATGTCAACGTCAAGGTGGGTGTCGAGGATGCAGAGTGTCTAGATACGTGGTGTAGAGAACGCGTGGGCGTGGTGTCGAGGATGTGGGCTGCAGAGACCGAGGCGAAGGTGACACCCAACCGGGCCATGCTGCTCAAACCCTGCGCCGTGGCCAGCTCGATCGTGAGGTTGATGGAAGCTGTCGATGAGATCGGCACATCCCTGCACCTGTCGCCAAGAAAAGACCCTTCCATCGCTTCTGCAGTCTCCCATCGACTAGCGCCGTTTTGCAATCGACGATGAACCTTCTCTGAGCCCCTCGTTGACTGCCCTCTAAGCCTCTGTAACCATTCATCGCCCGATGCGGCCGTCATGACGGTCATGGCGAGGCCCTTTGCTCCATGGCTCTCCGATCCATCATCACCATGATGCTTCGCCTTGTCAGCGATCGCCCGCCCGCCACCATTGCTCGCTGGTTCGGCCCTCGTCCGTTCTCGACCTCGATCCCGACCTGGACCCTTCGGCCGTCCCTCTGCTGCGCCTGTACTTGTAACACACTGAACGCTGAGCGGATTCACCCTCCCTGCCCCGCCGCTACACCCCGTTTGCATGACTACCTACCAGTAGACCCAAGAACTGTCAGCGCATCGCTCGACTCTCCATTATTGACCCTCACCATCGGCACCCCTCGACGCCATCGGCGCCTTGCAAGCTTCCACACGGACCGCTGAAATCATTGATATCCACCGTGCAACGGCTCCCCCCCTCACTGGCTGCACATCTGTGGCCTGACACTGCACCCTGCACCCTGCACCCTGAATTCTGCCGCTCTCGGCACACCCAACCGCGATGGACACTCCACGCTCGATCTGACTCTCACCTTCCAAAACACCTGCACGTTCTCTTGAACCTACATCAGTCTGGCCCTTGACCCATGCCGTCGGTCATGGGCTGCTGCACCCTGGAACTTGGAGCTGGAACCACCATCACGGCAGCCGCACTCTACTCGTGATCGACAATAGCAAGCACATCGCGCTCTTTGCAAAACACCCCACAGCTCCCGGCCACAAGCGTGCTGGATGGCGCTGCATTCAGCGGCTTCCATGAGAGCATCTGTTATGCCAGCCAACACATGAAAACGACCCAGCCTGCACCATCCAATCTCCTCGACGCATGACAAACCGCACGGCAGGCAAAAACATGAACGGCGAGGACGTGTTCTGTTTGGGTGCTGGGACTTCCTGCTGTTGATAGTGTGGGCAGCGTGCATCAATGCGACTGAAACTGCGTGGTGCATGTACTGCCATCTCGGGCAGACTTGGGGATCGATGGCACTCGCGAACTTCACACCAGGCGCACGTATACTCACAGATCTCTTGTCCTTGTAGCAGACTCACTCGATGCCCCAGCCCAGCGCATCTGTCTTTGACTGTACTGTGGCTGCGTGCGGTAGGTGGCGACGATCAGCCTCGATGTACTGATATCAGCCAGTCAGCAGACGCGCTCAACCAGGCCAAGCCCAGATCGGCAATCATCGATCGCAGCTTGCAAACAGGCACAGCACGCTGATTGGCAGGAACTTGGATCCGCTTCAGTTTCTCCTCTCCTCTCAGCAAAAGACGTGGCGGGACGATCCCTGTTAACATTCATCGCTTTCGACGTCTATGCAGTACCTAGGAGTAGCCGACCATGTACTCCAGTCTCAGGGTCAAGACCTCTCGCTGTACAAGCACCGCAGGAGGTCGACTCGTCGTGCTCGTTCGCCAAGTAACGTGATGGTCGTTTTGCCTACACATACCCAAGTACGCAGGTAGGTAGGTAAGTATTGTATTATCTCGTTAATAAATCCTACATAACGCTTGACAATGCAGAGCAATGCAATACAGAGTACGTAGTAGCTACTGCGATACCATACCTGTCCCTTCGTCGTTAAGACTTGAGCTGCTCTGATGTTATCAACATATATGTCTAGCTCTCTTTCTGTACAGAGAGCAAAGAACATGTCAGTTAACGGAAGCTACGTAGCGCTTTAGTGACTCACGTAGTAAACACATACTGTTCTCGCTGGTTTATTTTTGAGGGACATTATCGTGCTCCCTCATGGTAGTTACATGTTATACATTTACAAACAGCCTATCTCTACACTCACACTCACACTCACACTCACCTTCCCTCACATTAACATCACTCATGCCACCTCTATATCCTGACCCCCTTACTCCTCAGCACATTAACAGCGCTCCTCCCCGTAACCCCCACCCACTCCCCCAGCCCGCCCAACACACTGCCCACACTCTGCAAATCCCGCAGCCGCCCATCAAGGAACCGCTCCGTCTCCACGAAGCCCTCGGACGTGTCCTGCGTCATGAAGACCTCGGTCGCGGAATATATCGCCGACAGCGTCGCGCGCTTCGTGTACCAGCTCGTGTCGACGCTGGTGTCGTTGGCCAGGAACCAGATTTCGTCTGCCAGGGCGGCGAGTTCGTGCAGGGAGGCGGGGAGGTAGGAGGGTTGTGCCATTTGGGCTAGGGCCTGGTGGGGGTGTTAGTACAAGGGCCGCGTGGTAGGTTGATGGCGTGGATGCGTACCTCCTGCCACCTGTGCAGCACCGGTTCATTCGCGCGCAGCCGTGCGAGAGTCAGGGCGCGCACTTTGGCGCCGACGCCGAGTTCCCTCCCATCCTCTTTTGCGGCGAACTGTACGCTGTCGCGCAGTGCGAGGCGCTGGGTTACGAGGTGGTAGTTGATTAGGTCGAAGGCCCCGCGCGGGAAGAGGTTCGTTGAGGCGTCCAGGTATCCTGCATCGCGGGCGCCGAGCTTCAGCGAGTCGATTGTGAAGCCATGGTGGGGAACGTGGGCGTAGGCTGAGGAGAGGATCTTGGTTTCTGTGGGCGCGAAGGGCGGCGGTTGCGCGTAGTCGTATGAGTGGTATGCGCAGCGTTGGCGCAGGACGGGACCGGGAGTGCGGGAGGCGCTGGTGCGCAGAGTGCCGAGGAGAGTGCTGGGTAGCCGTGTTGCGGACATGGTTGTCGTTGTTCTGGACGTTGAGATTGAAAGCTGGGGTGGAGTGATGACGGCGGTTCCGAATCTTGATGCCAAGATCGGAATGGAGAGACGTCAGCATCCATGGTGTGGATCTTTATGGAAAGGTGCGATAAACAACGCCACTTCCGTGCCTTTCAGGCGTGGGATTGCAGGGTTCGGCCATTGCTGGAGATCTACTGCAACGGTCCAGGCAAGTCGAGCACGATGTCCCCACGTGACCAACGCGTGGGCGCGTTTTGACGCGTGACGCCACCACTTCCGCCTCGGCTTCGATTCTGAAGCCATTTCTTTTCGCGCCCTGGTGCCTGACTGGAGCCTAAGACTTCTTGACCAATTCACTTTGTCCATTGTTGACGCTCCAATTCTAGATACATCACATTGTATCGCCATATCACTCGAATTTGTAGCGTTGCTCCACATTGACGCTCTCAACTATATCGACTGCGACCGCGACGAACTGCCTATCGCTGACAATCAACCTCCAAAATGGCGCGCCCGAAGAAAGTAGAGGTCAGCGACTATGAGCGCAAGAGGCAAGAGAACATAGCGAAAACGCAGGCGCTGCTGCATAACCTCGAGATGGAGGCAGCGCAAGCCGGTTTGGGGCCTACATCGAAAGCCGCAACATCTTCAAAACCAAAGACGAAAAAAGCACCCGCAGCGAAGAAGATCAAGGTGGAAGATGTAGGGCCCCGACGCACTTCCTCGCGTCTCAAAGGCATCGAGGCCGACAGTGAGACAGCGAAGCGCAAGGCAGAGGAAGAGTTCGTCGCCATCAAAGAGGCCGACCGCGCAAAGCGACAGCGCGTCAGCGATGCTTTCAACTTTGGAGATATCACTGTTGTCGGCAAGACTTGGGATCAGAGTGGGAATTTTCTGCGCATCGTTGGACCCGCAAACCCGTACGAACGCACCTTCGACTTTGACGACGCGAACGAGACTACAGACGAGGATGTGAAGGAGCTGAGAGCGCGCATGAGCGGGCTGCAGCTCTGGGAGGACTTTGAGCCAAACGAGATTAAGATCACGCCTGAGCGAATCTACGCCATGGGCCTGCATCCAACCGAGGAGAAGCCGCTCGTGTTTGCTGGCGACAAACTGGGCAACCTTGGTATATGTGACGCTTCGCAAAAGGCCGCAGAAGTCAAGGTGGAGGACGATGAAGATGCCGACACAGAGGGACCGACCATCACCACGCTCAAGCCGCACACACGAACAATACACACCTTCCAGTTCAGCCCGCATGATTCCAATGCCCTCTACTCTGCCTCGTACGACTCGTCCATACGGAAGTTGGACCTTGCAAAGGGCGTAGCAGTCGAAGTCTACGGCCCCCAAGACCCCAACGAAGACCAGCCACTATCCGGACTCGAAATCTCAAAAGACGACGCAAACATGCTGTACTTCTCCACACTCGACGGCCGCTTCGGCATGTACGATATGCGCACCGAAGTCATGGACGCCGAGATCTTCCAGCTCTCAGACAAGAAGATTGGCGGCTTCAGCCTGCACCCCCAACAACCGCACCTCGTCGCCACCGCGTCGCTCGACCGCACGCTGAAGCTCTGGGACCTGCGCAAGATCACCGGAAAAGGCGATGAGCGGGGCCCCGCGCTGGTGGGCGAGCACGAAAGCCGTCTGTCCGTATCCCACGCAGCGTGGAACTCGGCAGGTCAGGTCGCGACTGCATCGTACGATGACACGGTCAAGATCTATGATTTCGGCAACTGTGCGACGTGGAAGGCTGGCCACACGCTGACCGAGGCGGAGATGAAGCCCAGCGTGATTGTGCCACATAACAACCAGACTGGGCGGTGGGTTACGATGTAAGTCTCTCCACTGCTAACTAAATGACCTGTACTAACAGCATACAGACTCCGTGCCCAATGGCAGCAATTCCCCCGCGACGGCATACAACGCTTCTGCATCGGCAACATGAACCGCTTCGTCGACATCTACACAGGCAAAGGCCAGCAATTGGCGCAACTGGGTGGCGACGGCATCACGGCGGTACCCTCGGTAGCCAAGTTCCACCCCTCCCTTGACTGGGTAGCAGCGGGGACTGCATCTGGCAAGCTGTGTTTATGGATGTAGCTGTCCCTTTCTCCCATTTCTTTTTGCGTGGGACGTGGGGGGCTTGGATACCATGGGTTGGATTAGCGTTTTGGATTAGCTTGCATCATCACTGACACTTGCTTTGGTCCGTGTTTTTCAAAGGTTGGGCATCACACTACTCGAGACGGAGATGGTGATGCCTCGAGGTCTTCAGCGGTTTTTGAGCGTGGGCATTGATTTGTTGAGGAGATTTGTAGTGTTACAAGTACTTATAAGCTTATATCGTAATTGCTAAGTCACGCTGAATTTCTCTTGCTCATCATGGAGAATAGGGTCTTCTGTAACGATGTTGACGAACTCGACATTACACAATTCATCCCTCTAGCAGCACCGCATGGTGTCACACTCGTACAGTCGTCAAGCATTGTTCGGTCCTGAACCCGCAGAAACGAATGCAATCTCCCTTTCTTCTGGGAGCAGAGCTATCTAGGTACTCATTACAAGCCTACTGTGTACCTCTACATAGCAACGCCACTAGCCTGGCACGGCTCTACAGTGCTGCAACAATGCTACAATCACACATTGACTACATCAAAAGACATTAATAGCACACGCTTGTACCTGCCTTTGTCCACAAGCATTCTGCAAGCCAACGTTGCACAGCGCCACAGACGTCGGCAAAGCCGCAATCTCCGCCGCCATCGCCACTACAGTGTTGCAGTCGAGTACCACTCGCTACTCGCGGAGAACGACCACTATACCATGGCTCGTACGAGCGACGTCGGGCAGGCCGTGCTCACTAACATTACTGTGCTGTCAGTGGCTGTACCGCTCAGGATAAACAGCGCAAGAGCGGAAGCGCAGAGCGGAGAGATAACCGTGCTATTTTGGGACCGACGAACTGACCTTGGGGAACGAAAAGAGGATGGCTGCTTACCGAAGAGAGATTAGCGCTACAGCGAATGCGCTAACAGAGCGCGGGGAGCGCATCATCATATACGGGGTGCGCTCTTAACGTCACTGTTAAGCTCCACGACCACTCGTGCGCGCCCGGACGCCAATGGAGTTGTAGGAAGCGCATACAGAAGAGATGAGATATACGAGGCCGTGACATCAGCGTGCTAGATCCAAGCGCAATTACCCACCGTATCACCTCTGTTCTCTGCTGGGGGGAACCCGACTATCCGTACAGCAATGTTGGACGATGAAGCGGGGGACTATCGAAACCTCGTAAAGTATATGCTATGTACAAATGATGCGCCTCGCTTAGCGCTAACGAGCTTCCGAGCATCCCGCCTACCGCACTCCAGCCAATCCAGTGAAGGTGTGCTACTGCGAACACGAGGCGATCAGCATATCGTGTTTGGGGTTTAGCAGCGTGTGGAACGAGACAGTGCAACGCTCTGCAGTATGGCCCATACACCAGCCCCTTGCTAACAGCGTAGACTGCGCGAATTGGGCTTGGGGCCCGCGGTTGATGATGTTGTGGCCCCGGATTTTGCTCGGTGGGACAATGGGACGTTGGTAGGTGCATTAGGCAGGGTAAAGGTTGTGATACCCCCTCACTTGAGAAATTGTATAAATATGCGTGGTAGCCTCGCTGTGTAGAGTCTTCATCCAACCTACTATCGGCTGTTCTATTGCATCCTTTTTCGGTCGCTACAAACAATCAATCAATTCAATCTTCCATCACAATGAAGTACGCTTTCGCTTTCGCTGGTCTGGTCGCTGGTGCTCTCGCTGGAGAGTGCTATGCCCCTGCTCCTCCCGCATATTCCGCTGCTCCCCCAGCATACTCTGCTGCTCCTGCTCCTAGTGCTACCCCAGCGCCCGGCCCAGGCTACTTCGCTGTCATCTCCTCCCGCAGCGCGTCTCCCATCCACCTCCAGTCTGTGACTGCTCGTGGTGGAAAGTTCTACATCGGTGCTGGCCCCCCCTCCAGCTACTGCCCTGAGAACATTGGCTCCGGCTGCCCTGCCGGCAACGACACCATCTTCTCCGGTGGCGATGGCCAGCTCTCCCTCGGCGTTGTGGTCCCTGGCGGCCAGCAGGTCTACGTTGCCAAGGATGGCGCTCTGAGTTACACTGTTCCTCACTCGGCTGCCATCCCCGACGGCTCTGTTGTTGACCAGTTCAGCAAGACTGCGCCCGGCAGCAACAACTTGGGCACCCTTAACTTCGAGACCGGCTTCGTTGCTTGCCCCGTTGGCGGTGCCGGCGCCGGATACCAGGTCTACGGCCAGGTTGACGGCTTCGAAGCCAGCTCTGAGTGCCTTGGCTTCAGCGCTCTTACCTGTAAGTTCTCACCGGCCCATCTGCCTGTCTTGTTACTAACGTTCGAATAGCCGCGTCTGAGCAGCCCGGTGCGTGGCAGTACTAGACGTCCTGGTATTTCCAGACTGAGGTCTTTCGAAGGCCGAGTACTCTAATGACTAATGTAATTGACGGTACGGAATAATGGTGGACGATAGTGTACATTAGGCGTACATATTCGAATATCACTGAGCTACACTGCTCGATAGCAGAGCTCTTATGCGTTCGATCTCCTCAGCTGGCGTGATGTTTGGTCCCATTTGAATGGCAACCGTCTTTTCACGGCTCTTCATACCCTTTGAGATTTCGACATCTGACTTTGGTACTTTCAGCGTCTTGGCAATCACTGTTCTGACTGCTGTGTTTGCTTCTCCTTCTCTTGCTTGCGCCGCAACACAGACGTCGATGATCTCGTCCGTTACAGCGGTAATGCCTTCTCGGTTTGCACTGGCGCCTGGTTTGACGTGACATAGGAGTTGGATGGTTCCTGTTGCAAGCCGGCCTTTGACTTGCTTGCCGACGACAAATCGAATGGCTAGCATGATCATGCTCTGCAGGCTGCGCAAGGAGATCTTCAGCTACCAGGGTTTGTGGTTTACTGAAAGCGCGTATCAGCATAGAGACGACAAGTCTCGTGCACTCTGCACCTGGAAGCTTACATCCGGCTGCGTTACCTACACGGATGGTCACAAGCCGGGAAACGGGGTCTCGTGGTTTCGCGATGGCTACAATCGCGCGGCTGAAGCCGAAAAGACCGATGCAAAGCGATTGGGCCAGCCGAGCAGCGATAGCAGGGTTGGCCGCGAATGGCCGTCGGCGAGCCAATCACGCTGTAGTAGCTCCGAGTGGGCAAAGGAAGGAACAGCCTATTGTTGCGGAAGAAGAACAACATTTACATGCAAACTCCAATGTGCTGCAGTGATGTTCTGTTGATGTTGATGTTCATGAATCTCTAGAAGGCTGTCAACAATGATCCGCTCTGTCTCTCAGCAACTTCCCTTTCCGACATCGCGCCGGACCTGACATGCCTAGTGGGGGTTCCTAGATAAAAGCGCGTCCTCTTCTTCTCTTAAGTGATAAAATACACGATGCTGCGACCTTAAAAGCAGTTGCACTCGAGGGGAGAAAAATCGGTGAAGTCAATAACGTAAGAAGCGCGGCCTGGCCAACAATCATAAATACCGCCAGCTGGCCTTCTCCTGGCTATCTATCCAATTTTCTGTGTTCCAGTCTCTGCTATCTGAACGTCGACTCAACATTTGTCCGCTTTCAGCTTGTCTCCATACACTGTGATCTACCTGCGCTATCATAACACCTGTGCTCTTCCACACAACCTGTAAGTTACTGAGCCCATACCTGCCGGCGACAGCGTCGTTCTGGCTGCTCTACGGCGCCGTCTTCCTTTGCACAGCCGCCACAAGCGGTTTCATCCCTTGTTGGCTCACTAGCACGTGACAGCATATCTAACGGAAGTGCAGTCCGTCATGTCCGCCGCGCCATCCATACAGCCAAAGTTCCTGCCCTCCCGCCATGATGTCGGTGTGGTTGCAGTCGGTTTCAGCGGTGGCCAGGTAAGACTCTCAGGACGAAATCCGGCATTTCAGCGTCTAATATGTTCGTAGCCAAAAGCAGGTGTCGATGCTGCGCCTATGGCCCTCATTGAAGCTGGTCTGATCAAAGAGCTTGAAGAAGATTTGGACCTCAAGGTCACTTTCGATGGGCAAGTGCACAATTACGCAGAGCTGCTGCCAGCGGAAGACCCGGACTACCGCGGCATGAAGCGACCCAAGTTTGTCAGCGCAGTCACAAAGGAGGTCAGCGAGCAAGTATACAACTACGCAAAGACTGGCAAGCTCGTCCTCACACTTGGCGGCGATCACTCTATTGCTATGGGAACTGTTTCTGGCACAGCACGCGCTATGCGTGAGAGGCTGGGGCGAGAGATCGCAGTCATTTGGGTCGACGCCCACGCCGACATCAACACCCCCGAGACGTCAGACAGTGGTAACATCCACGGAATGCCCGTTGCCTTCCTCACTGGCCTTGCCACAGAGACACGCGAGGATGTGTTTGGGTGGCTGAAAGCGCACCACATGCTCAGCACCAAGAAACTTGTCTACATTGGTCTCCGTGATATCGACCGCGGCGAGAAGAAGATCCTGAGGGAACACGGCATCAAGGCTTTCTCGATGCACGACGTTGACAGGTAAGCTACGCAGCTTCGCATACGCTGTACGACTGACTGACTTTTCACAGGCACGGCATTGGTAAGGTCATGGACATGGCTCTGGCCTGGATTGGCAGCGACACACCCATCCACCTGTCGTTCGACATCGATGCGCTCGACCCCATGTGGGCACCCAGCACCGGCACAGCTGTCCGCGGTGGCTTGACGCTGCGCGAGGGTGACTTTATCGCAGAGTGCGTCGCAGAGACTGGCTCGTTGATTGCGCTCGATCTCGTTGAGGTCAACCCCAGCCTTGACGAGGTAGGCGCAAGTGATACCATCCGTGCCGGCAACTCTATCGTTCGTTGCGCTCTTGGAGATACCCTTTTGTAGACTGGTGGATTGCTTTGTGATGGTCGTCGCAACGGTAGACTGTTTGGCGTCCCATACGATTGAATTCTAGATATACCATACGTTTGGGTGGTAGCTTCCACGAACTTTAGACGAATATGAAGCGATGCGCATTCCTCAATCACCCGCTGAACTCTTTGACTACTGAAGATGCCACTAGTAGTTCGATGGAGTTGTGTGTTCAGAAAAAAAGCCCGTGTCGCGTGCTGATGCCGAGGCGCCATCACCGCCGGGCGCCGTCCGAGGACGCCGACATGCGTCATTGTTACTTCCGCTTGCACCCGACCAGGGCAACGAAATGTGATGTCTGAAAAAGTGGCTCTAGCATTGAACAGTTCGAGAATTCAGCACTACAACTCTGGCCTGACGTCCGAACAGCGACCAACTTCACCTTCCTGCAGCTCAGCGAAGCATTGACAATCACAATGCCGTCAGTTCAACTATCGCGCATACACCAACTGCCTTCGAGCATTCGACAGCTCATTGTTCGAAATGCAGGATGCACAACAATTCCAGTCGTTTCGACGAGACAGCTTTCGCATGGAGCACCTCGTCCTCAACTTGGTGCTTTGGCAAATGCACATCTTTCACAGCAGCAGCGGAGCATCACTATCCAACAACTAGATACTAGACGAGACAGTAAGTGTTATCACACTCTTTGGTCAGTGAGTGATCTAAGGTATTTTAAACAGACCGAGAAAGAGTGGTTATCTTAGGGAGCGGTTGGGCCGGGTTCACAGTTGCAAGACAGCTCGACAATAAAAAATACCAGACAGTAGTGGTGTCACCAAGGTCCTACTTCGCATTCACTCCATTGCTGGCCTCAACAGCAGTCGGGACTCTCGAATTTCGGACAGCACTCGAGCCGGTCAGGAGCCGGCGCACAAAGGTTGAATTTGTCCAAGGATGGGGCGACGACGTTGACTTCAAAAACAAGACGCTCACTGTAGAGCAGGCAGTAGACGATCCAACGCAGGGATTAGCACTGACTCAAGATCGCCATGCAGGCGAAACGCAAGAGCAGCGGGCCTTGGACAAACAGTCAGATGTCGAGAAAGGCAGGACCTTTGATCTAACATATGACAAGCTTATCGTCACGGTCGGCTGCTACAGCCAGACCTTTGGAACGCCTGGTGTCAAGGAGCATGCTTTCTTCTTGAAAGATGTTGGCGATGCACGTAAGATCAGGAACCGACTGCTGGCGTGTTTCGAAGCGGCAGCACTACCAACGACACCCGAAGAAATGAAGAAACAACTACTGAACTTCGCAGTGGTTGGAGGTGGCCCAACAGGAATCGAATTCAGTGCCGAGTTGCACGATCTTATCAATGAGGACATGGCCAGGATATACCCGGAACTGATCAAATACCATAAGATCACCGTCTACGATGTGGCAGAGAAGGTCTTGCCAATGTTCGATGAAAAGCTAGCACGCTACGCAATGGACAAGTTCAAGCGCGAGGGTATCGATATCAAGACCAAACATCACGTGGAGGAGCTGAGCCGGGGCTCTCCATTCGAGCGAAACAATCTGGGTTCGGAGAAGGATCACAGACTGTTCACACTGAAGGTTAAAGAAGAAGGTGAAATTGGTGTGTCTATGTGTGTTTGGAGTACCGGACTGATGCAGAATCCATTCGTGCACCAGGCTCTCAGCAACGTCCGCGCAGTCCCTGACAACCTCCGACTCGTCGAGTCAGCCGGCGACCCCAGCTTCGCAAAAGATATCGCCTGGAAGGTCAAGAAGGACGAACGGTCTGGGTCTATCATTACCGACGATCGCCTCCGTCTCAAAGTGGTACCACAGGGCAAGAATGACAAACACGTGGCAGCAGTCGTCGACGACGTATTCGTCCTCGGAGACTGCGGTATCATCGAAGGAACAAGATACCCTGCAACGGCGCAAGTTGCTTCGCAGAAGGGTCTCTGGCTGGCTAAACGACTCAACAAGCAGGACCTGGACAAAGCCGGCTTCAAGTTCAAGGATCTGGGCACGCTGGCGTATATCGGCAACTGGGATGCGCTTTTCCAAGGAGGCAAGTGGGGCAGACTACAAGGCTACATTGCGTGGGCCATCTGGCGCGGCGCCTACTTGACTAGGACAGTCAGCTGGAGGAACAAGATCCTGGTCCCGGTATACTGGTAAGTTCTCAATCAACGAGCATGTTCTGCTATGTACTGACTATAACAGGGCTGTCAACTGGTTGTTTGGCCGTGATATCAGCCGTTTTTGAGCCGAGCAAGCTTCAAGCTTTGTACAGTATTCCATAACGTAAGATATCTGTTTGTACTTGTACCGCTCGAAAAGCCTGGAACTCGACTCGTATTCTCTCTAGACTTGATCGCCTAATCAAAGCTTTGTATTTTCGCAACACTCTTTGTGCAGTCATGGAGGGCTGGAAAGCACTGCCTTCTAATTCGAGACATCCTTTAGAGCACGCCTGGCTGATCGCCGCTTCAACAGATCCGACTGCACGTGGCATGATCAAGAAGGGCTGGAGTGAAGAAGCCTATTACACCCGACCGCCACCGATACAAAGGAAGATGACGTTTCCCGTACACCAGCGTGGAACTCTAGCAGTCTCGACACACAGATTGGACAAAGTGAGTCTTTCAAGGCAAGAATTATTTTGGTGGTGGGCGAACAATGATTACGCCTCCACAGACCTTTGTCCCAGCCACGCCTTATCAATAACAAAGAGCATCCCAAGAACACCTGACCACGACCTCGCCATCATGAATATACATCAAGTTCAATTCTGGAGAGGTATCGTTCTCGACAGTAGGTTTCCTGTCCAGCACGGAACATTGGTATAACGGCACTCTACCAAAAGTCACTCGCAGCAGCCAACCTTCAACGAGAGACTACGTTGCGTAGCATACTCAACTTACCCAGCCTCGATCTCAAGCTCGAAACGTTCTGTTTGTATCACAAGGTTTCAGGAAGCAACATGCCACACCACAAGAATCTCGCCATTCATCCCGCCCCCTTCAAATCCTCGCACCTTTCCATCCCACCCTCGCCCTTCTCTCCTCGCAGCCCTCTCACACCAAAACCCAGACTTCAGAAATACAGCCACACTACCAAAACTAGTACTGAAACCGCCTCAACTCCACCACCGGCTCCGAGCTCGCCACTGCAGTGGGTGTGGACATGCCACGCCTGCAAGAGCCCATATCCACTCGGCGCCACACGACGATGTCTAGACGATGGCCACCATTTCTGCGCAGGGACAACAGTAGTGAAGAGCTGGCGCAACAACGGCCCCAAGAAGCGGACGAAAAGATACCGAGCATGCACCAGCGAATTCGACTATCTCGGCTGGAAAGCCAGTGGAAGATGGCGAAGAAGCCAGTCGGCTCAACACTCAATTAGCAAACCGACCAAACCGCTCACCCTCGACACCGCCACCACGAAAGCGAAAGCGAAAAACTGCTGGACAAACTGCGACTTCCCCTCCCAGTGCCGCTGGGGCAAGCAAGTAGGCATCCACACGCCAACACCAACGCGCAGTGAATTCCCCACCTCATCCTCACCCTTCAGCAGCGATACCTGGCCACTGAACACGCCCATGACCGACATGCCAACACTGGCCGATTGTTTCGCAGCCGAAGACACCGTGGCGAGTGAAGAACACCGCACAGGCACAGACGCAGACGCAGGTGCACGCGCACTGAGTCGCCTACTACAAACCAGCGTTGAGCAGCGGAGGAGGATCGGCCTAGCTCCGCAGTCACATGTGTGCGGTTCCACTGTAGATGAAGCCGTGGATACCAAGATGTGCGACGTCGACATCATCACTACCACTCCCTCGCCCGAGCACAATGGGTCTTGTATCGACCCCTCGCTCCTCACATCCACAGATCCAACATACACACACATGCACATGCACACGCACACGCACACATACACGTACACATACCCCCCACCGGCATCCACTGCACCTCCCCCTCCTCCCCCCTCTCAAGTCCCAACCACCATCCAGCGACTCAAAGCCCTCCTCACCAACAAGACCACCTCGCCCCGCCAGCTTCTCCTCCCGCCATTAGCAGACCCGCTAAGGAAGAAGTACATGGGGGCTGGCGCGCCGATGATGAGGGCCCGTGAGCAGCGGTTTGGGAAGGAGGTGGTGGGTGATGTTGATGAGGGTTTGCGTGTGGAGAGGGTGGGGAGGTGGGGTGGGGGGGTTGTGAATGTGTGAGGACGGCTTTTCGTATGGTCGTGGTGATGGGATTGGTTATATGTGTTGAGATTATTTGGTGCGGGTTGATCCATTCTTCTTGATGTTTGGATTTGAATATCTATAAAAACACCTCGTAAACGCCGTCTAATAAGATCATCTTGGTCTACATCATTACAATTGTTGTTCTTTGACCATTGCAGAGTTCTCGTAGTGTTTGCTCTGTGTTTATGGATGTCAAACCTCATCGACGTCAACGCCAAAACTCATCAGCCATGAGGCGAAGATGCAAAGCGAGGTACGTTACAGCTGGCAATAGGTGGGTCGTGTTCTAAAGCATCGTGGAAAACACCCGCCTCAAAACGACAGAGATGAAGACTTGTGGCATGAAGCACAAGACCACGGTCTTCGCAAAACGGGTCGAACGCTATCAAACAGAGAAAATCGCCACTGCGATACTGATCCCGCGTCCCAAATCGAATGGGCTACTTCAGAGCATGCAGGCCCAGAAGAGAGCCAGGACTGAAGCAACAGGCAGACCGATTGTCTGAATGCGTCCGCCCGCGCCCTTGGGGATGTTGTTGGTAGCAACGCCGCCCATGTACCACGATCCGATATCTGTCAGCTTGCCCGTCTGGTCGAGCATAGCGGCGTTGGGACCGACGTTCGACACATCGCTGCGGAAAGCGCCAAAGTACGAGTAATGGGTAATGTTACTACTAGTTGTCAGTGGAGTCTTCAGTGACATGAACGCGTTACATACCCCCATGAATCCATCGAGTTCTTGCTCGTGTTGTAGAACTCCTGCGTCGTCTTGAGATCCTGGTTTGGGAGTCCGTATTCGGTGACCCAGACTGTCATGTTCGGGTACGTCGCCATGACGTTCCCGATATGGCTTGCCATGCCGTCGAAGTTGCCATACCAATGCACGGGTATGAAGTCGGGAGTACAGCCGCCATTGCACTCGGTGAACCAATTCTGCAACCACGCCCAGCCGCTCGCTCCGCCTGTGACGGCCGGCGCACCAAGCTTGATGCCCAGCTTCTTCAGCGGTTCGATCTCGGCCTTCCAGCGAGCGGCGGCCAGGTCGACAGGCAGTGCTGAGCCGCCGGTGGTGTGAGTACCGTCTGGTTCGTTGAAGCCCAAGACATAGCTGATGTTTGCACCGCCGTCGAGCTGACTTTTGACGCTGTCGTAGAAAGGTGTGCCTGTATCGCTGTCCTTGGCGCCCCAGAGCATGGGCACGAATTGGATGTTCTTGTTGTTCTTGTACGCGGCGGACGGTTCGGCTTGGTAGTTGTAGTACCACGTCAGATCGCTGCTACCGCTGACCCAGATGGAATCATCGCCGGGGAATTTCTGGGACGGGACATAGCAGAGACCGCGTTTCGATGAGGTGGATTGGGCGGCTGTGAAGGGAGTGAAGGCTGCGAAGCCTGCCAAGGCGGAGAGAGTTGTTGAGCGCATGGTGGTAGTGTTGTAGCGAGGGAGGTGAATCAACAATGATTATACTGAACGTATCGGCGAGAGGTAGTCGAGGTTGAATTAAGAGTTCAGGAAACGAAAGGACGCTCGTCAGTCGACGCAGCAAGAGCAGCAGCACACCTCGCAAACTTGCAAATTCCAGTGACACGCGAAGAGAGACCTTTAACAAAACCGGACGAGCGAAAGCGAGAGCAAGAAAAAAAAAGGAACGGAACCCAGACCCTTATCAAGCCCAGGGCAAGGCGAAACAAACCCAAAGCCAGTTCTCAGGTACGCCATGGCGCGCTACTTACCAGACCAAGAGCGTAGCGAAGCCCAGCCGAGAGGGTAGCGAGTCGATTAGAGTAATTCGATAGCAGTCGGCATGGATAGTGTTTGCCCAAACCAGTCCCTTAGACTGTCTCGACAGCTGGTGGCGCGCCTAGAATAGGCACGTTCTGCAGGAACCAGCGCACCAGCGCCGCCAACCCGCCAAACCTGGTTGATCTAGCGATCTCCCGCGCCGCGGTCGCTCCACAGAAACCTTCCGGAGCTGGTCGGCCGTCCATGCACATTTCTGAAGGAGGGCTTCGATCTCGGCTTCAGCTTCAGCGGTTGGAAAAAATATATGACAAGTCGTGGGTCGTTGAACTCTGGGGCTGCCGGCTTTCACATTGCTCGAGAATCCATTACCCTGCATGACACTGCAGCACTCGCAGCATGCACGTTAATCAGCACCCTGTCCACCTACCCAAGTACTGCAGGCCATCAATACTCCGTGCAGCTACCCTACAGATAAGCAGATATTGCCCAGCACCATACACACACCATAGACGACACAGCACCTACATCACCAACGCGCAAACCTCGCACCCAAGACCTGCCAACCCAGCAGCCCAAGACAAACGTGTACCAAGATCCACCAACCTCAAGACCCCAACAGCGCGACGCTCGAGCGTGAACTTCGCTTCGCGACTAGCAAAAGGGGTGCCGCATTTGCCCTTTGCGTTCGTATCTGTATCCAACTAGCCAGCCAGCCCTAGGCCCTAGTCCCAAACCCTCCATCCCGTGCATCCACGTTCTCGAACCAAAGGAACCGAATCTTGGCTTCCTTGTCATATACTGTGGGCCCAGCTGAGCTGCGCTGCGCTGAACTTCAGCTGAGCTGGGCGGACTAGGACTAGATCTAGGACTAGTTCATCCTGTACTTTGGTTGACAGACGCCGACTTTTGAGATGAAATGAACCCTGGGATGCTTTACTTCGTAGCGTTTAAAGCAAGTAAATCGTTACACAGTAATTAACCAGTAACAAGACAGGGAAATACAAGAAGCAGACAAGGTGTAAAGAAGCTCCAGATTATCTTCGTAGAGCGTTTGCTGCCAAGCTTTTACTAACCGTACCTTCTAAGCAAGAAGGAAGGAAGCATATAGTCCCTCCAGAACCAAAGCAACGTACCACGTAGACAACCACGTGGTTAGAGAAATCAAAGCACCCTTTCAAGAATTGCTATAATTTATGATGATAGTATTTCTACCTCTACTCCATCCGTTCGCCAACTAGAAAATACACTCAACTGCTGTGTGCGCGCCCCAGGCCGCATCGTGGATTACAAAATTGCTGTATATCAGAAGGTTCATGTCATGGGTCAGATCACCTGGCGCAGTGTCGCTCTTACTGTATGTCCAGGGCCTGCCGACAGAACACCATGTATGTGGTCTTGGTATTTCGCCGCTCTAGATGTCAAAATATCAATCTCTCTCGATTCGATTCGATTCGATTCGATTCGAGTTCGCTCCCCAATGCAAACAAAGGAAACATATACAACCCCCCTGATTCACAACATGTTGGGTATCAATCCTCCTCTAGTACGCGTAGCCGCCCTGGTTCCCCCGTTGTGGTTGCCATGGTGCGTTGTTTGGCTGGGTGTAGCCGGTTTGGTGACCGAACTCCAGGTCCGGCAGTCGGGGCTGCGGGCTGGTGGAGCGGCCGCGGTCGTCACTGAAGCTTGGGTTGTGGCTTGGTGTCCTGCCGAATGTCGAAGCATCGGCCAGGAGATGGCCGCGGTCTTCTTCAAATCGTCGGCCGTTGTTGTAGGCCGTGTTCTGCTCTGCGAGCGGTACCACATCGTACCCAGCGGCGCGAGGTCCAAAGGGCGACGGAAGCGAGGTGCGCTTGTACTCCTGGGGATCCATGAGCAGCGAGTTGCGAGCATCGAGAGGAGTGAGGTTGTCGAGATCGCGAGCCTTCTCTATGTGGGTGTTAGAAAGTGCGCATGTAGGATTCAACGTGTAACTTACCGGCCTCCTTTCTCTTCTTGCGGTGCGGGTTCTCCTTGCAGCAAACAATGATGGCGTTGACGGCAATCAAGATGGCCAGAACACCAGTCAGGATAGCCTGCACAACGACAAGCACCATACCAGTGACAGTCTTTGTTGTCTGCGACATGCCGAGCTCCTCTACGAAGACCAGAATGCAAACGACAGACAGCACGCGGACAACGTGGATGGTGCAGTTGATCCAGTTGCCAGACTTCAGCGAGTATGGGCGCGCCCACAGGAGGACACCAAGGAGGAGAGCCTCGACAATGAGCTGACCCGCAGCCTGGGCGAGGCCGTGACCATCTGCACCCGCAATGACGCAACCACGAGCAAATGCGTAGATGATTGCTGGTACAAAGATCCACCAGTAGCTCTTCTTGTAGTTCTCGTAGAAGATGGAGTACTTGCGCCACACTTCCTTGTCATCGTACAGACGGGAGTTGTCGCCCTCCATCTTCTTGAACTTATGTGCGATGCTCCAAATCTTCCAGGTGAAGAAGGCCAGAACAGCCGTGAAAGCAGCCAGGGTGACACCGGCAAGTGTCTTTGCAGCCCACGAGTCTCCGTTCTTGAACTGGTAAACACAGTACAGAGTCCAGATGCCGTAGAGAAGCAGGATCAAGTTGGTGATGGTCTTGGCCAGAGTCCACCAGTAACGCTTGCGGAAGCTGGTCAGACGTTTGGGGAAGGTACCGAACAAAGCCCATGTCTCGAGAATGACCTTGAGTAGGAGGATACCCACGGTGATGGCGGCGATGACGATCGCAAACCAAAGCAGGACAGTCATGAAAGTGTTGCCGTTGGGGATCTTGTACTCCTCGACGTAGCCTTGGATGCCCTTGACCGCATGGATGATCTTGCTGTCGCTGGTGTCCTCTTCAGTACCGTTGATGTTGGTAGAGAGATCGTCACGAGCCCACAGGAGAACGTCGCTGATGCCATCAAAGCTGCGCTTGCTGACGGTAATGTTCTGGTCCACATGCACAAGTGTGGCGTTGGACAGGAACTTGACGCTGTCGGTGGTAAGGTTGCCTCCGGTCTTCTCGCGGAAACCATCAATGGACGACTGCATGCCCTCCCAGTAAACCAGACCCGTGCTGAATGCGAAGTTCTTGGACCAGCTTCGGTAGACACCAGGGATGTCGGCGCTCATCATACCGTTCATGGCCATGCCCTGGAACCAGAAGACGACGTCGCCAAATGTTGGGCTAGAGTGAGGAACACCAGCCTGACCAGCACCAGCCAGCGCGGACAGGCCACCGACGGCCAACGCAGCACCAGCGATACCAGCTGCAATGTACTGCACTCCTGTCGTGGAGAGCGACTTGCCGTTGCTGACTTGCGATGTGATGCAGGCGAGTTCTTCGTTGGAGTCTATGGACTTGAGTTCCAGCTTTGCCTGGCTGTCGATATCAGGAATGTTGAATGCGATAGATGGGATCTGGGAGATGTAGCTATCCGGTATGCTTTGTTCTCCGCTTGCGCCAAAGGTACCAGCGGGCACTACCTGGAGTTAGCGCTTGCGCGAATCAGGTACCTGGACCAAGGGGGACGGGACGTACCTGGACATAACTGATCCACCTTTGTGTCTGTGTCGCAAGGGTTGAATGTTTTACTGTAGACTGACTTTCCATAGGCGTTCACCTGGAGCGTCGCCATAACCTTCTGCTCCTTTGCGTTGGTACCCGATACATCGAACTTGACCTTCTTCGTTGATCGGTCGAACTCAATGTCGAGCTTGTTTACTTTGATGTCCGAGTTGCCAGTCAGGCAGGAGCTGTAGCCGTTGGTCTTGAGGACATCGCCGGCAAGGACGCCCAGCGGCGCAGAGGCCAGCAGCACGAACGGCGCGAGCATGCTCGAGTACGAGCCGTGGAACTTCATGGTAGCCTGCTAACGCCCGCAGGCGGTCGTGGTCGTGGGAGAGGTCCCGGTTTGCGAGAGTGGAATAGCGATGGAGAGGTTCGTATGCGGTGTCGGACGGTCGATGTTTGTGTACAAAGCGCGTTACAAAGAAATACGAGAGGTGATTAAACGGGGTTCGGCCGCAGGATCAACCTTTGTCGCGCCTGAAGAAGGTGGGAGAGACGCTGACAGTATAATGCAAACAGGAATCAGGAAAACCTAGGAAGATGCTGGACGGTGCGGAGAGGACAAAGTGAAACGAGGGACCAACGACGTAGGAAAGCGCCGAGCAAGTGTGTGTGAGAAACTGGAGACCGATGGAGGCGGGTTGGGGAGAAATGGCAGGTTTAGGGCGACCGCTGAAACCTTGGCCGTGCAGTTGGGCAGGGGCAATTGGACCAGCGTCCTGAATAAGCGGGACGCGCGGCTGGGCGCGGCGGGTCTTTGGCCTCTATCGAAGGACGATCGAAGAGCGGCAGAGTTCGAGAACCAAGTTGAGGTTAGATTGGGGATGCGAGCGTGTGAATAGGTGCGGTGCGTGGGCTGAGGGTGTTGCTGTCTTTTGACTGCGCTGCACAGCAACACCGCTACAAGACACGCATTGCGCTCGCGTGCTCGGCCACACTGAACCACTACATGCTCACCAGCTGAAGAATGCGACACTGCAGACGAGCCTATCAGCAGCTTTCTGTCCACTCGAGACCGTCGTGGCTCAGTTAGCACATGCGCCAAGTCGCCAGTCTCGTGTCCCACAAAGAGCTGCTCTTTGAGTTCTGACACACAAAGCGCTTGTTCAACTCCAGCTCCCGCGTTGACATCCCCTCCTACCCCAACAAGACCCTCTCAAGCATTGTTCACAGGCCCTCCGTCAGGCCCCTCGAGCCTCATCAAAGGAGAATCAATACCACCCCTGGCTCACTGTGCACTCGCTAGGACAAAAGTCCGCTCAACGACGCTTCTTCGGTCGCATCTTGTGGCTGTGCTGCGTAAAAATAGAATCTTGGCTGTCAACAAGACTTTTTCGACAGCACACTCCGCGATGCTTTATCGACGGTGACGTGTGATGGCATGCAAGGCGCCAACTTTCTCACTGAATATGTCATGGGGGATGAAGATCCTTAGGCGACGTCGTTATTGCGCATGTTTGCAGTACGAGCTGTGGGATTGACAAGTGCTTTGTCTCTAGTCTCGCCTGTACCAGTTGCTGGTGACCAGCATCGCACACATGACGGCTGCTGCATCTGTATTTCTCCTCTGCTGACCTCTGCCTCAGCCGGCAGCGACGGTACTCTGCGACACTGCGCGTATGCAGTTGTCGCACCCACAAAGCCTCCCCCAACATGTACAAAAGTCGCTGCGAACCACGGGCTAGTCTTCTGGTGTCGTTGTTGACGTCTCACGACTGTTCTGAATCCTCAGACATCCACACACACACAGATACCTCTCATGCAGCGCAACATCTACTCCAGTCTCCCTCAACATCTAACAAGACAACGCTGCCCTTCGATATACCCATCTCATCAACGAGAATTAATCTCTCAACCTTGTACAATCGCCACCTCATCTACCCCTGGACTCATTAGATGACCTTCATCTCTCCAGTCTAGGATATGTTACCAAGCCAACGGCTTTACAGCGGGTCGAGTGGGTACAGCTCCGCCCTAGCTTGATTACCATTGATATTACACTGCCACTACCATGACCAAGAAGATGATTCACTAAAAGATAGAAGCAGTTCGACAGGTAGTTTTAGATATCGCTCCAAGCAGCGTCATCTCTCTGCAATTGACGTATAGCGCACTACCAATACAGAAGAATTGGTAGAAGAATCAGTAGAAGCACCAGCAACACCCACGACTCAACCTCCATCGCTTCACCCGAAGGATTCCCAACCCAGCACAACTTTGTCCCGCAACCCTTCCCTTTGCACCCTTACCCCTACCGCCGCAATCCACAGGGAAAAAAAGTTACTGTGTTGGGTAGGTTGGCGGGCGATTCAGGTGAGCGAAGGAACGAAAGCGTGAGCGCGAGGCGGAGTCTAGGACGTATGATGGAGGAGGAGAACAGGGGGAGGTGGTAGCAGTGAGTGACGGGACTTCTTTCAGTTGCTGGATTGGGTAGTTTTCGAGTCGATACATAGCTGGAGGGTGGGTCAGTAGAGACATCAAGCACTAAATCCTACGAATCCAACGATTTACCTCGCATACAGAGATGCCATGGAACTGAACCTGATCAATAGTCCCACCGCACGGCACCGCACCGAACAATGTAAGCTTAGGATCTATTTTGATTTCTACCAAAGTATCTCTACACACCAAAGAATATGTGCCAACCGCCCCCCCTGATTAACAACCACCATCCATCTAGGAATATACAAGAACACCCCAGCGCCATCGTTATCATCACGAGCCCTCCCCATAGACCCTTTTCAGTCTCCCCCACTCTGCCCCTCACCCCCCTCGTCCCCGCAATCCAGAACATCTTCCCACTCGTCTTCATCTTCGCCGGCATCGTTGGCCTCCACCCGATTGTGGTAGGTACGCGACTCGACGTCCCACGGGTACCGCGGGCGCGCATCAGGGCCGTTCAGGGCGTTGTTGCGGTAGTCGTTGAAGTAGCTGCGCCAGTCGGAGCTGGGGTCGTTATCGTATGGGTTTTGGTCTTGATATTGGTCTGGTTGTTGGGGAGCTGGAGGGTTGTCGGTGGGTGCGTAGTCGGACCAGTCGAATGAGGGGTCGTTCGAGTAAGGAGAGTCGGTGGGTTGGTCTTGGTCTGGTACATCGGCAGGTGCTGGTCCTTGTTGAGGCTGCTGCTGAGGCTGCTGCTGTTGAGGTGGTGCCTGAGGTTGTTGTTGCTCAGGGCTCTGCTGCGGCCCTTCTTGCTGAGGTACTTCCTGAGCAGGCCGTTGTGGGACACACTCTTGCTGTGGAGCATCCTGCGGCTGCGGCTCCTCATCGACTGGTTCTTCCGGTTGATCAGGCTGCTGCGAAGGCCCCTGCTGTGGAGGATACTGCAGCGTTAGGTCTGGTTCTGCGATTGCAGAACCAACATTCAGCATCGCGGCCGAGTATGCAAGGTACCAAGTACGGCTTGCACCGCCATCGAGTGAGGCGTAGTCAAAACTTGGACTAGCAAAGTAGTTGTAACTTGTTTGTGGGTCGACGAGCGCTAGGTTGGCGTAGAGAATGCCTCGCCAGCCGCCAGGGATTTGGTCAACGCGACCTTTGCTAAAGAATGCATTCCACTCTTCAATAACAAAGTCCTTCGGTCGCGTGTATGCAGAGCTGGGGTTCAGGGGGATCATGTGGATACCTTGGATGTATTCGATGTTACTACCAAAGTATGTTGTGTGGTCAACCTTGTTCTCGAAGAGGATGCCAGTGACTTTGTTGTGCAGGAAAGACGGAGGTTGGTTCTTGTTATCGGATTTCAGCAAGAAGTAGTTGCGGACACTGCGAGCTTGCACTGCAAGTTGCAAGTTGCCGCGAGCCTCCATGTTGGCGTCTCCAGAGATCTTTCCCCACATCTTCAGGGCGAAGGTTGCAAAAGTATCCTCGGATGTAGATTCTTGGTCTTTACCATCACTCGACTCGAAGAGACCTTTGGCCCACGAGTGCCCGTGGAACCAGTCGAAGGACCGTGAGAAGGGGAAGTACCCGTCGGTTACTGGGTTGGCATAGTCATGAACAAGCGTGTTCACCCACTGCTTGTTGATGCCTTGATCAAGCCATTCAGGCTGCAGATGGCCAATGACTGCTGCTGTGTAGACAAAGTATCCATAGTGGAAATGGTGATCGTTGTAAAGAGTGTTCCCAAAGTCAAGACCCAGATCCTTGGTAGGTGATCTGTACGTCGCACCAGAGACAACGCCCTTCCAGACAGTGTCGTACACCAGCGGTTCGGGCTGAGTGTTGTTGACAAACACGTTGAATGCGTCTTTGAGTTTTTCAAGACCGGCTGCAGCAAGATTGCTGTTTCCAGCCATAGTCTGCATTGTGTAGACGACGCCAGCAAACTTTGCAAGACCCTTACCAGAGTAGTACATGCTGTTCAGACTGGTTTGTGAGGTGAAATCCTGCCTCAGCTCAGTCGTACCTGCAGTGTTGAGGAGCTGAAGTGCCGATGCACCCACGTTGATGTTGCCTGTGCCACCTTGAGCACCATTCGCAGCCTTGGCCCAGGGTGCGAACCCGATAGTGGTAGGTAGGTCTGGCTCGACCATGGTAAATCTATCGGCTTGGACTGCGGTAGCCGCACCCTTTGTCGTAGTAATGAGCTGGATACCAGTCATCGCACCGCGCGTCTCTTGGTCAAACGATTCGACGTGGTGCGGCAAAGCATACATGACCAACGGTTGACTCAGCACACCTCCCTTGGCCCAGGACAGCGTGTAGCTACCTGAGGGACCGTTTACAGCACCAGAAATAGTCGCATTGATCGCGTATGAGCCTGCACTGCCATCAAATGTACGCTCGCCGTCCTGGCCACTTGGGTTTTTGGTGACTTGTATCAAGCCAGTAAAAGAGTCTGGACCACGAATGGAGCCTCCTCCTACTAAAGTCAAAGGTGGGATTCCATCAGCAGCAAGCGGCGTGACATAGATGAGCCACTGTGAGCCATCCTCCAGCTGGGTGTTGTACTTGAAGGTGACGCTGTTCACCTGGCCGGCATACTTGAGGCTGCGGAAGAAAACACCGCTGCTGATCGTAGGCTGACAGTTGTCGTAGACGGATGTGATAAATCCCATTCCTTGGACAACAGGCACAGACATGACGTTCCGAGAGCCAGCGGATGGGGCGAAGTTGGCATAGACTGAGAACGCCTTGAGATTTTCGATCGTCATGACTGTTCCCGCCTGGAGCTCAGCTGCGGACAACGCCATTTGTTGTATCCCGATTGGCGAGATGAAATACTGTGGATTGTTCGCGTCAGGCCCAAAAGCGAACTGGCTGCGCTCTGTGTGACTGATGGCCATGCCATATGACCCTCCTCGACCCTTCGCCCACGATAAAGAGTATGGATGTGTCCATACAGGCGACTGCTGACCGCCCAGGAAAAAGTTGGCATAGAACTTGTTTGTTTGGATGGGTACATTGCCATCGAGAATGTTCTGCTTCTGGACAACGTGGTCGTTCCGGAACGGTATTGATGGTGCAGGTACTCCTGTTGCCAAGGGCACAAAGATGTCTGCAGAAGGCAGGCCCACCGGTGAGGTAGGACCCGGCACAAGCGGCGTCTCCTCAGGACATAGAGGGTCAAACGTTGCAGTGATTCCCGGTAGATCTGCGGGGTCTTTTGTAATTCCTGCTCCTGTGGGGAGAGCTGTGAGGATACTCTGTACAGTAATTAGCGTCATTTTTCAAGGAGAGTAACGGCATCAGTACTCCTGTGAGAGATGGACGTGTGGTCAGAGTTGCGGTCTGCAGCGACTCAATAGCTGTACTGTAGCTCGTGGTAGCGTCGAGGTTTGTAGAGATTGTGATAGCGCGGTCGTCCAGTATCTCCGGCTGTCTCTTGATGTCATTTGCGGGAAGGCTGTAAACGAGTGTAAACTGGCTAACGGCCAGCAGCAAAGACAGCTTTGCCATCTTTTAGAATGAACGAGTGACTGTCGAGAAACAAGGTCTCAAACGGTCGAGAGGGATTGAACGCGGAAATGAGTCTGTTATGGTGTTGACGGCGGAATGAACCGAGGAATGGAGTTGCTGTGGGGAAAACGCAATGTCGCGAACACTCAACCTATATACCTAGGAGTCGGTTTCTTGAACAACGCCCGAGAGGTTCCTATGAAGAGCACCGTTGACTCTCTCATCTGGCATGTCCGCCCGGGAGGTTGAGACATGGAGTTCATGCGTGATAGTTGGAGGGTCCTCGACAACGCCCACGTTACCTGAAATGATGGATGCAATGCAGGTACAATTGCGACAGGTCGCACAAGTCGCTTCCAGGATCTGGGTACGTATTACCCTGGTCCCAGGATCCACTTTTCGGGAGCAGCTAAAGAGGTGCCACGGTGCATCGTGGGCGGTACGAGCCGTCCAAAACAGGCTGCTCAACCACACCACCAGCGGACGATGGCACGAACATGCAAAGCCTAGGAGGAGGACGAGAGCGACTTGAGTAGATGGATCCAAAGTCGCCTTGGCGGGCGTCTTGCAGCCTCCCCAGACATTTCTCTGCAGAACCTGTGGCTCCAAGCCCGCCTGACTATGGTAGGTGTCGCCGCGACTCATGTGGTCTGGCGTGTTGGTAAGGCAAAGATGCTGTGACGACTGAATCAGTATGTGAGAAACTTGCAGTGGACTGGGGTCGAGATCAGTGAACTAGGGTCGAGATGCTCCTGACGGTCACGCTCACAGTCGGTCTTGCGGATTCTGCTCTGTAGTCATGTTGGCAGCTCAGGTGCGCGCTGTTGGGGCGAATTCTTTGGTTATTGCAGTGAGCAGCCCAGTGTGCATCCTCTCGCGGTTCCAAGACCTTGAGTGGGCCCTTTGAACGCTTTAGAGCATCATATGTTGACAGCATCTTCGTATTGGGGTGAGTCGAGCAGTGCGACTGGTGGTCTCACGAGCAGGCGCGAGCAGCAGGAAGCACATGCTGCACAAAGCAGAGCCCTGCAGCCAAGTGAGAGAGCCATGAGAAGGGCTGTGGACGATCTGCCTTGCTCCTGATCTGTGCTGTACTGGCGACGGCTTGCTAGGCGCTGCCATGTCTGAGGTTGTGTTCGAGCGGTGCTAGGGAACGCATACACAGTAGGTATACATGTGATCAGAAGAGGGCTGGTGACGTCACTGTGCACACATCTAGACGTGCAGCCTCCCATTCAAGCCATTGCGTGCAGCAGCAGCACCACCAGACAATTGCACACTCGCCCCATTCCAGTTTCTTCGCCCTAATCCAGTCTCCTCGCCCTGCTCCCATCTCCCCGCCCTGCTCCCGTCTCCCCGCCCTACTCCAGTTTCCCCGCACGGCCAGCTCGACCCCGTCATGTCGGGCTCACAGCATCCACACGAGCCTCCACCGTCCTACGAAGCAGCCACGGGGCCGTCGTCGAGTGAGCCCACGCCAGGCCTGTCTCGCGTCTCGACGGACGGACCGGGCGCGCGCACAGAGCGCAATGGCATTCCCATGGAGCGACGGCGTTCGATGGAGGACGAGCTGCGCGAGCTCCCTCCCGGCTGGGTGCGCACCTTCGACCCCGAGTCGCACCACCAGTTCTTCGTCGACACCACGGCGGACCCGCCAAGATCGATATGGACGCATCCGTACGACGACGAGCAGTTCCTCAGCACGCTGAGCCCCGAGGAGCGCAAGAAGTACAGCCGAATGAAGAGGACCGTCACGCTGCAGGACCTGGCTGCCGAGGACTCGGACGAAGATGACGACCATGCACCACGAGCGGCGCGCGGCAAGAGCGCCGAGCCAGGACTCACGGGCTTCCACAAGTTCTCCCGCAAGCTCAAAGACAAGGTCACCGGCTCCACGCACACGGAGCGCGAGCAGCAACGCGCCCGCCGCGCAGAGCAGGAGCGTCAAGCCTACCAAGCCCATCTGCGTGCACGACAAGCCCTCATCCGCGCCATGGAGACGGGCGAGCCCCAGTTCCTGTGCAAAGACCACCAAGGCAGAGACGTCTACGTCACGCCGCCCAACGGGTATGCGCCGCGGGGAGCCTATGGCTACAACCCGTACGGCAACCCCTATGGTCGAGGAGCCTACGCCAGCCCCAATGTGCGCTACATGCGACCAGCGCAGCCCTACGGCAGACCCTACGGCTACGGATACGGTAAGTGACTTGACCTCGATTGACTGTACTGAGACAATGCTGACACGATCAGGCGGTGGTGCTGGACTGCCGATCGCTGCGGGCTTCCTTGGAGGTGCTCTTCTCGGTGGTGCGCTGTTCTAGACAGCACTATGGTGGTATGTTGTGAAGGTAGAATTGGCGAGCGTGGAGGGGCATGCGCACTCGAGACTTGCGCTTGAGGGCCTGAATACGTGGCACACGAAATAACCCATGACGATCAGAATATTAATAAGATACCACTATGTGTTCATGTACAGCTGCACTTGCATGTGAAGATGTAGAGGTTACGACCCACATCGAAATGGCGCACGGGCCTCCGGAACAACCCATCGCCGGGCCTAGCGCGCACTGCGAAATTCGCTTGGACACAGCAAAACTTACGGCTTCGCAGCGTCCGTTGTTCACGATACTAACTCAACAGCCGTCAACATGCCCACCAGGTCAGCACCCCCGCGCGCAACCACCCACGACTTCCCCTAACATGCCTCCAGATTGAGCAACACCCGCAAGCACCGCGGTCACGTTTCCGCCGGTCACGGACGTGTCGGAAAGCACAGGAAGCATCCCGGTGGTCGTGGTATGGCCGGTGGTCAGCACCACCACAGGACCAACATCGACAAGTACCATCCCGGTTACTTCGGAAAGGTTGGTATGAGGTACTGTAAGTAGCGCGCCGCCCGTCCAGCCTCCGCCGCTCGATTGTCTAACACGCGCACCAGTCCACAAGCAGCAGAACCACTTCTGGAAGCCCGTCATCAACCTCGACAAGCTCTGGTCCCTCGTCCCCGCTGAGAAGCGCGAGGAGTACCTCACCAAGAAGTCGGACAAGGCTCCCGTCCTCGACCTCCTGTCCTTCGGCTACTCCAAGGTCCTCGGCAAGGGCCGCCTCCCCGAGGTCCCCATTGTCGTCCGCGCCCGCTACTTCTCCGCCGAGGCCGAGAAGAAGATCAAGGAGGCCGGTGGTGTCGTCCAGCTCGTCGCATAAGCGCCAAACAAACCTACACGACGATACCTGCAACTCGACTGGTTGGGACCACGCGCATGACTTGACGGCGTCTGGATGGATACGGATACAGGAAAAGCACATTTTCATGACGCATGACGGAAGGAACATAGGGTCCGTGGCGCCGAACAGGCCCGCGTCGACTCTTGCAGCGTGGTGGCTGAGGAATGGTGATTCATAGCGAATACATCCATTACCTGAACAAACCTCCCAGGTCCGCTGGACCTGCACTCTTCGAGTGGTTGTAGCGTTACGCTGCGACGGATTTCTCAAAATCAAACGTGACGTGATGTCGTGATGCTGATCCTGTGATTTAGAGCCCAGTGCGTGCTACCATGTTGCTCCATCAAATTCTTTCAGACCTGAACAGGTTCTTGGTGAAGCCCAGTCAACTTTGTATCTCCAGTCGAAACAACCATCCAACAAGACAACCACCTACAAACGTACCCCGAAGACGACCATTCACAACCCAGAACAGCAAAGAGGCTCTCTCCGTCGACCGCTCTGCCCTGCGCAAGCACTCGAAGGAGACTGTCCCAATGTCCTGCATCGAATATGGCTCATACTTCAACACATCCCACGACGCGCATATCAATTGAGTGACTGGCTGACTGACTGATCAAGTCAACAAGAAACCGAATATATGTCCTGCACAATCGTGAACCCCAGCAGTGGTCATCACACACTCGCTGCACTACGTTAATCACACTTGGTCTCCGCATCGCCTGGCAGCTCGGTCTGCACAATAATATGAAAGTAATAATGCATTACAAGCCCATCAGCTAGGTACCTCAGCTCTCGCCACAGGCAGACGTTCTTTAATCGCCTGCTCAGCAACATCCGCCTCCACGGTGCCCTCAGGACTTCTCGCCATCATCTGCCCTACAAACCACTTGATCTTCTTCTCATGCCCCTTCTCGACAATGTCTCGAACCATATCCGGCTTCTCATCTAGTAACGCCTGGGCAAGGTCACTGTACTCTTGGGGCGATAGGGGACGCAAGACCATGTTGTGGTCCTCGATCAGTCGCTCGACGTCCCGCTCGTCGCCTTCGAACTTCATCAAGAGTAATTTCTTGGCAGACCGCGATGTGATGCGCTTCTGCAACAGCTGGCTGACAATGGATACGAGGACCTCAGGCGGCACGCGTGTTGCTGACCAATCTTCGTCTTTGTATAAGCTGCCCAGCTCCATCAGAACCCTTTATATTGTCAGTATCAGCTATATTTTTCAGACATTAACATACCAATTGCCTGCCGCCTTGCCGAGGACAGGGAATTCAGCATCGCTGGGTTTGATGTTCCTTGCCCTCGCAAGCTGGTTGGTGACCTCGAAGAAGTACTCCAAACGGTCGCCATTGTCAAAGGACAAGAGCGTGCCGGCATCTTTGGTCGATAGGCCGTACTTGTCCACCAACACGTTAACTATCCGGTCTGGCAGCACAGGCAGATTCGCTCGAAGATGATCAACCAGATCCTGCTAGCATTAGAACGATACTCAGCTTACCCATATTGGAAACATACCTGTGCGATGAAGACGGGCGAGATGTCCGGATCAGGCATGTACCGGTAGTCAATCTCGCCCTCCTTGCCACGCAAGCGCTTGGTGGTCTTGCTGCCTACGGTCCAGCCGCGGGTCTCACCCTCGACAGCGCCGCCGTTTTCGAGGAGTTCGATTTGGCGGTCGCGCTCTGCGATGATGGCGTCCTCGACAGCTTTCACACTAGCCAGGTTCTTGATCTCTGTCCGCTGTCCCAGGCCAGTCACGCCAGAATACGACAGGTCGCCTTCACTCAATGGCTGACCGCGCTCACGGATCGAAACATTAACATCGGCACGTAGCCCACCCATCTCCATGCCCGCTGTGCATGCATCTACCGTCTTAAGTATCGTCTGGATTTTGCGAACACACGCAGCGGCGACGAGGGGATCGTGGATGTGGGGCAGCGTGATGATCTCGATCAGGGGATGCGAGACACGGTTGAAGTCGAGGAGGTGTGTCGAGGGCGGCTGCTGCACCGTCTTTGCTGTGTCCTGTTCCATTTGCACCTGCTTAATGCCGATCTTGATGGGACAGTCTTCTGGTGCAGAGCCAGCGGGGAAGTCGTGGGCATGCAGCGTGATGTGTCCATCTGTAGCAAAAGGCTCGTAGTACTGTGTGATTTGGTAGCCATTCGGCTGGTCTTGGTAGAAGTAGTGCTTGCGGTCGAAGCTGCTCTTTGGCTGTATCGTGCAGTCGAAGGCGAGAGCGGCGCGCAGAGCGGGCAGGAGGGTTTCCGTCTGGAAGCGGGGTTGGCTGCCAGGGAAGGCCGTGTCAAAGAGGGAGGCGTGTGTGTTGGGCGACTCGCTGATGGACGTGGCAGCGCTCGAGAAGAGCTTCCGTGCTGTGTTCAGCTCGGCGTGGATCTCGATGCCGACCGTCAGTTCCCATTTCTCCAGTCGAGGATCTGCGGCAGTCTTCGGCTTCTTGCCGCCCTTTGAAGCCTTTTTCTGCTGTTTGGCAGCATCTTTGAGAGCTTTGCGAAAGGGCGTGTCGTCTTGCGCCGGCGACTGGCTAGCGGTCTGCAGGCTTCGTGCCGAGGGTCGCGTAGGGAGGCGCTTTGCGGCCAATGGCAGCTGTTTAGACCGGCGCAGGCATAACTGACATATGTACGGCCGCTTTGAAACAGCTGCAAAGGCGTTGCGTGTGTTGTTGGCAAGCATCGTGTGACGTCTGCGGAGCTGCACGTCGCGCCGTGACGAACAATTGCGGGCGTCTGTGCTCACCTCCGTCATGAACAGCCTCAGCCTCAACCTCAAGACGACAACTTCCCACGTTCTTTCCACCACCTCTTCAGTCAACAAGGAATATGCTTCAGTCTGACACTCTCTCTAACAACGCCGCCAGTTTGGCGATGAGCCACTCCAGAATAGCTTGTCTCTTGCCTTCGGCTTTGGACTTGCCCTCACCCTGAACCTCGAGGTCATCAGCCTTAGGCACAGGTTGCAAGATCGACGTCGCCAGCGAGCTCCGTGGCGGCCCCTCGGAAGAGCTCTCGGTAACACACCTCGGCCTGTTAGAGTTCGCATGCACCGTAGTTGGAGCGTAGACGTGATAGTGGCACGTAATGGTCTGATGAATCGTGTAGCTCCCATCCTGTTCAGCAGTGGGAGCAGCGTTATGTCCCGCATCGGCGAAACCTGCAGTGGCCATCACAAACCACAAAAAGCTCTCGCTGTCGCTTTCTGCGCTCGGCTTTTGGCAGTTGACGGTGTGCTTGGAGCCTCCTGTATCGATCCCGGTATCGAATCCACGCCTCCGGATCCTCTTGAACCCTGGCCACCGCAGGCTTGAACTCTCCTGCGTGCACGTACACACCCGGCCAGTCACGAACGTCAGCGTCTTGTCGAACAGAGGCCTTGCTGGCGGAGCGGAACCAACCCATTAGGCGAGCTTACGAGCAACTCTGAACTTTACTCTGTTGACCAGATGCTTCGCTTTCTTTCTGTACTCTGATCGCTTCTCTTTACGGTGTGCTTTTCTTTCCTGGCGTGCCCGTTGCTGCGCTGGGCTAAGTGGCTTGCTTGAGCCACCACCGGTGTTTACGGTCGTTGCGCAATCAACTCCTGTAGAGCAGTGGCTAGCACCGCCCGAACAATCTGTCGAGCCTGTTGCTTCACACATGCAGTCAAAACCTGCGGCGAAATAGTCTGACCTTGACGTATGACAATAGTCTTCGTGCCTTGTTCTTCCTCGGTCCAAGCGTGCGACCCTTCGACTGAGCTTTTGCCTTTGCCCTTGCCTTGTCTGCCTTCTTTATCCGCTTGCGTTCCGCTTTGACAAGTCGTTTCTCTTCCTCTTCCTGGCGGATTCTCGCAAAGACTCTCTCGTGTTGCCGCGCCGAGGCGATTGCCTGTTCCTCTTTGGAAAGGTAAGAGTAGGTCGATGTTTCCGAGTAACCCTCAGGAGCTGCAATGCCAATAAGAGGTAGGCTCATCCAACGGGTGACGGTCGCAGGCAGCGTTCCCTGTCGAGAACCTAAACTCGTCCAGAAGCAAGGCTTCTCAGTCGAGATTGTACTTTGCCCCTTATGCGCACGGGTGCTTTCGTCTCTATTCTTGTGTGCTTCGGCTCTGGCTTTTTCGCAGGTCTACCCTGCGGTTTCGTCTGCCGTTCGAAGCGCCTGATGCGGTCGGCTGCGATGCTACGCTTTTCCTCAGAAGTCAACGGTCGGGGTGTTTGCTGGGTCGAATGAGAGAGCGAGTGCAGACCGAGTCGGCTTTTCCAAGAGGTCGTTGGAGGCTGACTTGATATATGGGGACGACGGCCGAAGAGGGAAAGCTTAGGTCTTGTGGGCGTTTTCTCAACGAGCGTACGAGGTTTGTGGGAGATTCTGAAGCTATGTCTGGACCCTGGCTTTGAGGGTGGATGTAAGTAACCAGTGTGGTCGATCCTTCGACGGCGATTGTTGGCGGGACCTGATGGAGGCTGATTCGTAGGGTATAGGGTGGCAATGCGTGGCATGCACTGATGCTGTGTGCTGTGGTTACCAGGTGTATGTTTTCATGAATAATCTAGGGCAGTGCTAGTGAATATGTGTTGTGGTGATAATATGAGTGAGACGGTTTGTTTGCCTTCTGAACACGATCATGCGGCGAGTCTTCGTAATCGGCAAGTGGTGACATGGCTAACAAAGAGCAGTAGCTGAGGGTGTAGCTGTGCGAAGGCAAGAACAAAGTACCGCAAGGCCACAGCAAGGCGGGCATCTATCTGCTTCTTCTCGAAGCTACTAAAACACCTACTGCGTTGGATGGATTGTGAACGCGTGTCTCTCATCAATTCAGTGATGTACCGCAGGACTTTTAAGTAACGTATTATCAAGGTCGCCTTGCTGGATGCCTTCGACCTCTTCGCAATTGGCCAGGTCCAAACAGTTCATATAGTCATAGCTCATGTACTCTCTTCGTGGCACACTTGCCCGCCAACATAGCCTGATAGTGCGGTATTTGACAGTCTCCTTCTCCCTGATGAGGGCACTTGTACCCCATCGAGCTTGACCGCTGCCGATCCAAGTGTACTTTTTCGAGTTTGTCGCATCAAATGGCAATATCGACCCGTCCTTTCTTTTCAGACCCGCAGGCTGAGCAATATGTTCCGGCCCTTGAGTACTCTCATCAGCCCCCAGGCCGATCTTCTGACAAAGCTCGGCCTGCTGCTGTAGGCTTTCGCGAAACTCTGGTACGTCCTCCCGGATCTCAAACTCCAGATTGACTTCCTGACACGAGACTGGCAATCCAATACCGGCCAGTGTTTCCGCCAATCGATCGATCTCACGATAGCCAGCCAGGATCGGCGGCCAAAGGTACGCGCATATGGTCCAAGTCACCCTCTTCCAACTCAAATGCGGCAAAAAGAACTTGGTAAAGTTTCGAGGATTGAGAGCAACTAGGTTGTCATGTAAGTGGTATACATCTGCGCCGCGCTGCTTGGTCATGTGGTGGAGCCAGACATCGCCTTCGTAGAGCCATGACGTGCTTCCCAAATGCCGGAAGTGGTGAGTGGCACTTCGTATAGGAATCGAGTGGGCCTCATAGTAGATGATACGGCAGGTGAGAAGGATTGCTGTATCGATCTTGGTGCGGTACGCATGACCTGGGCGATAGAGTGGCGATATGGAGTGAATGTTGACGGGACGAGTGTGATCGTGAGCCTGAGTTAGCAGAAACTCAAATATCATGAAGCGGATTTCCGCTGGTAGTTTAGAGAAGAGGAGAGACTGAGTCTGGAGGCTGGAATTGCTAGGCGTGATGTCTGCTAATCCGCGCCGGACAGCGCGAGATTTGCGTTGACGTTCACGTCGGTCCGCTGGAGCGATGTTCGAGGCTGTCATATTGTAAGACTTATCCTGGACACCATTTTGAGGATGGTGGTGTAGCGCCGAGGTGACGCTGACGTCGCTCGAGGCAATAACAGCCGGAGGTGCACGGACCCATCTCCACCTTTGTCTTGTGACATTCACTCTCAAAATCAGGTCTCAAGCTTCATCAAACTTCGATTTATTGTGTACGCAATTGCGACGCCGGCCGGATACCTGCCGCTGGCTTGATTCGATTAGACCGGTCCAACAATCGGAAACAATCGGATCTGCGGAGACCAAATTGCTCAGACCAGAAACATGACCCATCAAACTGTTGTTAACAAGAGTCACATCTGAGACTTTCACTCATCGACTGTCAATAGTTTGAGCTTGCGCAGCAAACACACACGGGTCTATAAGGAGCCGCACTGTGGCTTTTAGATGTGGTCCTTGGGTTCTGTCGTCTTTGATGTGTAGAGCTCGGCTTCACCTCTGAACTCCGGATTCAGACCTTTTGAAGCGTCGAAAGCTTCTGGCTAGCCTCGACTTCAGTTGGCCATGTCAACGTTGCCGTTCGATGTGCTGGAGCGTTCACAAGGATCCAGGATCAACGCTCCTCCGGCTACGCCCGTTCCAGAGGAAGCGAATACGTGCCGCATTAGTCTGCAGTAGGCGGTTGTCACAAGGAAATTGCGTTCCCAATTCGTATCGCGACCGCAACAACTTAAAGGAGCACGATAAGCACAATGCCATTTGCAATACGTCCTTCGGGCGCGGTATTGACGTCGCCATTCATCATACGAAGGACGGCTTTCACGGCGAGCTTTGAGACGCTTCAGCAGCGTCCTTCGAGCCAGTCTGCGCTTGGACTTTCACCGCACGACAACAGACCCACTGTGCCCTCACTGTGTTCTCAAGGCGAGTCGCAGAGATATATAAACTACACACAATTTGGCTCGAATGAACCAGACACAACACACTACTCCACTCACTTTCAGCTGCAACACTCAGTCGCAGCGCCACAACCCTATTCCTTTCCTTCACCTATATCCACACGGTACTACAGTATAAGCAAATTTCGCCCTCGACTTCCGTCATATCACAAAGTCACCAATCGCGCGTATCACCAAACACTGACCTATTCGACCGACGCAACAATGAATCCCACCACACCCATCCGCCCTACTCAGCACCTGACTGTCGACTCCGGTAGCAGCCCTGAGGGCTCTATTGCCAGTTCACAGGCCACAGCAGCGACAACACCAGCTTTTACGCCAGAGATTCTTGCGAACCTCTTGGCCAAGTACAACCTGACCGAAGACACTCTACACAAGGTTCAGGATGTCTTCATCGAACTTGCCGAAGCTGCTGGCGTTATTATGGTCAACGCCGAGCACGATGTTCTTGCCCAAGCCGGCACCAAAAACAACACGTCTGACCTGGTCTCCGAGTACGACAAGAAGATCGAAGCCATGGTCAAGGACCGTCTTGCCGACGAGTTCCCTGACTTCGACTTCCTTGGTGAGGAATCCTACAAGCACGGCCAGAAGCTAGGTGACGGCCCTACCTTCATTGTGGATCCTGTCGATGGAACCATCAACTTCACCCGCGGCTTCCACAACTTCGCCATCTCTTTGGCCTTGGCTGTCGAGAAGAAACCTGTCGTAGCCCTCATATATAGCCCGAACCTGGGCAAACTGTTCATGGCGACAAAAACGCATGGTGCGTTCCTAGTGAACGAGCTGTTTGTGCCTCGCAAACAGATCGTAGACCAGCTGGAGCATGTGAATGACGGTTCGACGGAGCTTTCCAACTTCGGCAGTATCGGTATCCAGAAGGATCTCTTCCGCCGTCTGGCAGTTGAGAAGGTGGCAAAAGCGCAAGTCAAGCCGACCTTCAAGGCGAAGATGGCAGAGCTGCCCAAGTACAAGCTCCCTCTGACGCCCATCCCAGCCCCCATGCCCAGCCTAAAGAAGCGCTTTATCGCCATCGAATGGGGCAACGAGCGCATGGGCCCCAACTGGGACCTTCGCACCGACGTGCACACAAAGCTGCTAACCAGCGACAAGGAGGGCGGCAAATTCATCCTCTCATGCCGATCCAGCGGCTCCGCCGCCCTCGACTTCTGCTACGTCGCGGCCGGCAACTTCGACGCGTTCTGGGAGGGCGGCGTCTGGGTCTGGGACGTTGCCGCCGGGTGGCTCATCGTCGAAGAGGCGGGCGGCATCGTCGCTTCTGCAAACCCGGGCGACTGGCATCCGACGTTGGAGGGCCGTACGTACTTTCCTGTCCGTGGTGCGAAGCGCGAGGAGCAGAAGGCGGTTGTGGAGGAGCTGTGGGAGGTCATGGGCGATCGTAAGTTCGTCTATGCCGATACGAAGGCACCGAAGGATGGAGGTGTCTCTGCGGCTGCCACGACTTGAGATGAGTGGTAGGCTTTGTCTCTTGGGATTTTTGTGATGTTTGAAAATTTGAGCCTCGCATATAGCGAGTTACCCTGCACTTTGTCTACTAATGCCACGCATTCATTGCATAGCGACTGGCGTTTATTAGTGTATAGACAGAATACATGTGTCATTTCCCTCATCTCACCTCTCTGAACCTACCTGTGAACCTACCTGTGACGTATCTCCAGATATTGTAACAACTACAACCATGTCCGCTGTGAGCATTAGCCAGAACGCCAGCACCGGCACTCCTCTAAACCCAACAATAGCAACCGCCAACAACCCTAACATCCCTTAAGATTTCGTAAACTGCACCGCACAACGAACGCCTGAAGCCCTGTCATGACATCCTACTACTCATGCTGAGCCTAGCGCTTGCGAACTCGGTTTGTCGAGGCATGCTGTCGTGTTCCGCGTCGCTATACTAAGAACCAAAAGAAAAACTACGAAGTGAGCTGTGTGATGGCAGGTAAGCTGACTGATAGCTTCGTTGCTGGGTGACTGGCTGGATCGATTGATCAGGTGGGATGGAAGTGATGGTGCTGACTTGAGGTGTTTGTGGGATGCGGCTGTGGTTGGGTAGGAGTTGGGGTTGGGTTGCGAGATTGGGGGGTGAGTCTGCGTGGTCTTGAAAGGGGTGTAGATGAGTGGTTAAAGCAGGGTTGGTGATAGAGTGGAAGGTTCGGGTACATCGTTCAAGGTCTGTGGGCGTGGGTGTTGGTTAATTGAGCAGCTTGGTAGATGCTGTTTCGAGTGACAGTAGCTCGCGCACTGCGGCAACCAATATCGAATGAATGATTGAAGTCAGAATACGCTCAAGCCCCAAGCAGTTGATCGCCGAAAAGCACAAATAAAGGACGTCAGTCAAGGAAGGATGCCGCAGCCAAGCTGACTCGTCGTGGTTCCAAGGGCTCAGCTCGAGTTCAAGTCGACGGCAGGATTGATAGGCCAGTGATCCTTACTTCAGACCCGTAGTCATGGCTCCGATTCCGGCCGCGCGGTCATAGGCTCGCGGGCGCTCGTATCGGTGCATATCGCAGCAGCGTGCCGGAGGTGTAAGAGAATTGGTATCCCCAGATAAACAGCCGGCAAGCGACTGAATTCGAGAACGCGCAGTCTTTAGGTGGTGTCTGATTGGTGGTGGTTCCTGAGTCCCTGGCCATCCCCACGGCCGCTCGTGTCGGTACAACCTTCGACACCTCCACGAGCCCACTGCGACGGAGACGGCTTTGGTTCCCCACTGGCCTGGGGGAGGGCTCTCACATGCTTTCGCGTTGCTATATTTCGCCAAGCGACGCGGGGCGGACGCGGGTGAGGCACACTTGACCTGCAGATAGGCGCAGCCCTGTGGCATGCCACAGTCACACGAGCGTGGAACAAGGACAGTACACGACATGTCAAGTGCTGATGCGCATTGGACGCCTTGGATGATAGTGGTGTCGCGTGTCGGCATGCTGAGACGGCATTGATATTGCTTTTAGAACACGCTCAGGGTCGCGCACATAACGCGTGAACAACAAACAGCCCCTGATGCCTCTGGAAGGTCGACCGGACGACTAAGAACCAAAAGTGCTTGGCCTAGCCGCAGTGACGTGTGGGTATTCATGTACCGGTATACGCTTGGTTCAACGGCGGCCGCGCTCCTTTGAATCTCAGCAGCAAGACGTCGGTCGCACGGATACTAAACAAGGCTTGACCTGCACAACCTCACACAGAACGTCGTTCATGCTGCGAAAGGTAAGCAGATATTTGTGGTGACTGAGGCGGCACCATCTCCAATCGTGGGTCATCCTGGTGAGTACTGTGGTACCAGCGAGCGCCCAGCTGCTGTGGTCGAGACGTGCATCTCATTTTGGCAATTCGTCGACCAATAGCTGCGGAGATTTGCTGTCGCTGTTATCGCAGGCCAACGTAAAGCATTCGCACATGCACAGGAGTAACCAGGTCCGGGGTGGCGTTGGCATTGATTTTGGGAACGAAGACACGTCGGGCACACAACGGCAGGCACGGCCGCCGCCAGAAGCAGGCTAGTGCGCCTATCTTTAATCCGTCGTAAATCGAGCCGCCTATCAGCCAATCACCGACAATCAACTTATCAGTGCATTGAAAAGCTGTTTACCTACAATCCCACTCCCGCCAAGCGCTCCGCCCCAGGTGAAACCAAGTTCGTTGTGAATGCGCTCACACTGTCGTTGTTGAGCAGCCAATGTGACTGCTGACTCGGCGAGGGCTCTCTCCAGACGGCGCTCGAAGTGGCAGCCCGGCAACCCGCTGCTCTTGAGTGTTGCGCCTATCTCAAGAGGGTTCTGCTCGGCGAGATAAGACCGCGAAACAATGACGCAGCATTAGCGATTGACCCGGCAGGAAAAGAACAAAGCTCCAGATGCGATCTAACGCGAACCCCACGGCGGTCGCGGCTGTGGGTGATGCGCCTCGTTTACTTTGCCTCAAGCGCTGGTCCGTGGACCGGGATAGATAAGAGTAGTACAGGTAGCTTCACCCATAATCCATAAAGACCCGGCGGAGCTGCCGTGATCAGCTGTAGGGCCCCGACTTCTCCCATACGCCTGTATATTACTGGCACTGTTCCAGTTTCTCTCCCATCAGGCATCAGATCCCCTTTTCCTAAAGGCACCTCAACCCTCTCCTGACCACACGACAACACACCTGGAGATTTGGTCAACATGTCGTACTCGTGGATTGGGGCTCCGGCCGAGTTCAATGGAACCAACGAAATCACAGGTGGAGACTCTTGTAAGTACCCACAGATGCTGCAACCACGCACGTGCATACATCCCCAGATCCTGGGGAATTGAACGAGCATCACCACACACGAACACATACTAATCCGTCTGCAGTGACGGAGAACTTGAACCAATGGTACGATGCCGGTGACCAGGCCTACATTCTCGTGGCCTCGGCCATGGTCATGATCATGATTCCCGGTCTGGCTTTCCTCTACTCCGGTCTTGCGCGCAGAAAGTCTGCCTTGTCCCTCATCTGGGCGTGTATGTTTTCCGCCTCCGTCATCACCTTCCAGTGGTACTTCTGGGGATACTCGCTCGCTTTCGGCCCCTCGACAAACGGCTTCATTGGCAACCTCGACAAGTTCGGTCTCAAGGGCGTGCTTGGTGCTCCCAGCCCGGGAAGCCCTCTGATTCCTGAGCTGCTGTACTCTTTCTATCAGGTAGGAACCATCGCAACTATGATCCAACTCCTGCTAACACCGGTAGATGCAATTCTGCGCCGTCACTGCTGCCATTGTCGTCGGTTGCGTTGCCGAACGCGGTCGCCTGATCCCTATGATGATCTTCATCTGGCTCTGGGCCACCATCGTATACTGCCCCGTCGCATACTGGGCGTGGAACTCGAGCGGCTGGTTCTTCGTGTGGGGTGGACTCGACTACGCCGGCGGCGGTCCCGTTGAGATTGTTTCCGGTTGCACTGCGCTCGCCTACTCGATGATCCTCGGTCGTCGCCAGGAGAAGATGATGCTCAACTTCCGCCCGCACAACGTCTCGCTCATCACACTCGGTACCGTGTTCCTGTGGTTCGGATGGCTGGGCTTCAACGGTGGATCTGCGTTTGGCGCCAACCTTCGCGCTGTCATGGCCTGCTGGAACTCGAACCTGACTGCCATGTTCGCCGCCATGACCTGGGTCATTCTTGATTGGCGCCTTGCCCGCAAGTGGTCGATGGTCGGTTGGTGTTCCGGTACCATCTCTGGCCTCGTTGCTGCCACGCCCTGCTCCGGTTTCCTGACCCCCTGGGGAAGCGTCATTCTCGGCATCACCACCGGCATTGTTGCTAACTTTGCTACCAAGAGTACGTCCGCTGTCTTCCGTTCTAGACTCAATTGCTAACAAAACGCAGTCAAGTTCTGGATCCGTATCGATGATTCCCTCGATGTCTTCGCTGAGCACGGCGTCGCTGGAATGTGGGGACTCTTCATCAACGGCATCTTGGGCGCCGACTACATCATCGGCCTCGACGGCGTCAACAACGGCCTGACCGCCGGCGCCATCACCGGCTCCCCCGAAGCCATCTACAAGCAAATCGCCTACATCGTTGCCTGCACCGCGTACTCGTTCGTCGTCAGCGCCATCCTCGCCTTCGTCATCAACAAGATCCCTGGTCTGCACCTGCGCGCCTCCGAAGAAGCAGAACTCCTCGGCATGGACGACGACCAGCTCGGCGAGTTCGCCTACGATTATGTCGAGGTCCGCCGCGACTACCTCGCCTGGACCCCCGCGAAGGGCGAGCCCCTCAACGGCGAGCACAGCGTTCCTCAGGGCGAGCGCCACGGTATCCCCCAGCACAGCGAGATGCTCGAGGGCAAGACGCCAAGCGAGCACAGCGGCCACGAACACACCGGTATCGCTGGTGATCGTCATGCCGTCGCTCTGGGCCCCGAGCACGAGAAGACGACACCTCCTTCGTCATCCCGCGATTACGCTTAGATGTTAATAGTCGTCTGCTGTTTTGTTCATACTTTGCTTGTTTAGAGATACCACCTGTGTTGTTCCAAGTCTTTTTTCCTCCCTGGGGATGCAGGGATGCATAGATTCAGACATATGTACTTGACGTACGTACGCTTCTTTCTAATTCTATATATATTCAATATATACACCCACATACACACTCTCCATCTACCCATTTCTATGCCTCGTTCGCGTGCACTTGTAAATCCGCCCCCGAACCTTGACGGACGTGATGGAGACGGAGTTGATGATGCCCATTCACCCCGTGAAACCAGTTACAGAAACGCTCCATCACCCTTCGGCCAATAATCACCCCTTATCATATCTTCTCCGCACCCACACATCCGCACTCAGCTCTTGGCAGCAGCCACCAGCTACACCAAGCCCTCTTATCTTTCAGCTCTTCGATATCGCCCTCGGATTGTGCACTGTGTGTGCGCTTGCTTGCTTGGGGTTGGAATGGCGGACTGCAGGGGTGTGGGGAAGGCGAGTGTGGGGTTTGTGGGTGGAGGGTAGGTGGGTGGGTGGTGAGATGGCTGGAAGTGCTACGGTGGTTGATGATGTCTACTTTCCTTCTTTTCTCCATGTGTGTGTGATAGGGCCGTTGGAAGTGTTGTAGTGGTCATCATAGCCACTTTCCTTCTCTCTTTCTTTCTTATCTTCCTTCCTTACTCCTTTATCTTTCTACACCCACTCACCGGTCTACCTACCAGCGCGCGATCCTCCTCCTAGTCTTCACCGTCACGAAACGCAAACGCACAACGCCACAAAGCTCAAAGGACGGCAGCTACGAATCCGTACCAGACAGCCTAGCTGCGCGACACGTAGCCCCTCTGCGTTGTATATGTTGGCTTTCTCTCTGTACACTCTATAGCTTGGAAGATACGACACGACACCACACGACATAACGCATCACACGCGTGTTGTAGATGCACAGACTCCGTTAGAGGCGTAAAGAGTATAGGTTAGTTTTAGCATAGTAACTGTACATCTACGTACAGATACTAGATATACCGTACAGGATAGGTTGCGTGACTAGGTGTAGATTACTTACTTCTACTATAACATTAGCTTTTTCCCTATTACAATACAATAGACTATCTCTATATTATATCCACACACCTATCTAGAAACAATACAGCAAGCATAATTCTATCCCAGCACAGTACCTCTTCTCTCTCTTACCTCTCCTCTCTAACTAGTAAGTGTTTACTAGCATCTAGACATGAAACTAAATACAGACTTGATAGATCTTCTTCAAGTCAAAGTATCAAGTGCTAATATAGTGCGTGTTTAGACATGCTACGTATTGCTATTTACATAAAGAGAGAAGAAGAAGAAGAAGAAGAAGAAGAAGAAGAAGAAGAAGAAGAAGAAGAAGAAGAAGAAGAAGAAAAACCCCAAAAACCCCTCGAAAAATATACCTGTTGTACCCATCCCTTCTCCCCTCGCTTCATTCCAGCACAGATCCAACCCAATCCAACCCTATCCAATCCACTCCAATCTACTCTACTCTCCTACACCAAGATAACAGTCCTATAGCAAAAGCACCCCCTCTCCCCCAACAAAAGCACAACTACAACATGAAATACAGAGAATCTATAAAAAGCACATACGAAGAATCTAATAGAACAGAGAGAGACAGACAGACAAGGGGTTAGATTAAGTAGAGTACGGTAGATATAAGTATGTGTGCACTGCGTGTAGGTGTCAATGAATTGGTAGGGAATGTATGGAAAGCTGCATGGTGCGGTGCGGTGCGGTGAGATATAGTGGAATAGCGGAGTGAAGTGGTGGAGTGAAGTGTAGATATGGGATTCTTGAGGTACTTATAACGCTACGCTACGCAACGCTACGCTGTGCTGTGCTACATCCGTAATAATAACCCGCTTGCTATGCAACGACTGCTCCTCACCTTCCCCTCCTTATCTCATCTCATCTCCTGACCTGCTTTTTACGTCCTCTATATGCTCTTCGTGTATCCACCATCCGTGCCTCAACCCCAGTACGGCGTGCGCAGCCCCACAAACTGGCTCCCCGCGCTACTGTTATCGCTGTCATCGTTCTTCTTGCGCTGGCCGGCGAGCTAGAAGGAATTAAATTAGCTTTTGGCACGGATTGTAAGCTTCTGTTGTAGGGGGAGGGGATATGGATAGTGAAAGGTTTCAACTCACCTCGAGCTGAATGTGGCGGTGCACGTGCACGAGCCAGTCGACGTAGCTCTGCGCCTCGTTGTTGCGGTCCTCGTACAGCAGGCGCGCGAACTCGTATTCAGCGCCGTCGAGGCCCTGGCGTGCGAGCTGGATCGTGAGCGCTTTGGAGGCGCGGCTGCCTTCGAGGTACTGCAGGATGTTGCGGACCTGCGCGTTGAGGTGGGTGTCGAGCACGGGGAGGGACGAGGCGAAGGGGTTAAGGGCTTTGAGGGAGTTTTGTTCGGGGCCGAAGAGGTCTTCGAGGAGGTTCGGTGAGACGTGTTGGTGGATCCAGAGGAGGCAGATTTGTCCGTTGTCGACAATGTATACGCCGCCCTCGTCGACTTTAGAGAACGAGGCGCGCACGCCCGAGGGCATGCGGAGGTGGCCGTTCTCGTTGGCGAAGCCGTCGGCGGGATCGAGGTCGTGCACTGCAATGACGCGGGGGTAGAGGTAAAGGGAGAGCTCGAGAGGACCCATCGACCTTATCAGCCGCATGTCGTGGACGCGACGGTCCGTGGGCTCCTTGCCGGCCTTGAAGGCACGCGACTTGATCAGGCCAAGCATGTACATGCTGAACTCTTTGAGGTTCTCGGGCAGGACGAGCTGGCCGGGCGGGCTATTTCCGGTGAAGTTCTTCCTATATCCAGCGAGGATATCCACAGTCTTTTCTGTCAATGCACCTCGGATGTCCTTGAGACTCTTCTCGGTCATGCGTGCGCATGCTTCTTTGGCGATGATGTTGATGACGGCGTCTTGGTCGACAAACTTCATGCACTCGCCCGCACTTTGACTGACACTGGCGACGATATTGCTGCAGCGGACACGCCGCTCGCCGCTGGCCGTAGTGTAGAGAAGAGCACTCTGGAAATGCGCGTCGAGTTTGGGATCGAGCTTGCCGTCGTAGCTAAACAAAACGCCAATAGCTTTGTCGGCATCAATAGTACCGAACTCGAGATCGGCTCCAAAGTTGTGGTGGAAGTAGTTGCCGTGGTAGCCGGAGACCTGCAGACCGTTGGAGCATCGAACCTTCATCAGCGCTTGATAACCGGTTTCCCGCCTAACGGTATGTGTGATCTCCTTTGACAGTTTGAGGTCGTCTCGGGGCGAGTGGAAGTTGGGGTAGTAGAACACCTCACCGCCTGTAGTCGCAGATACGTGGCCTGGTATGTGTTAGTATGGACGCAATGTAGAAATGCACAAGAACACTCACCTATCGTTGCGATGTCGAGGTAGCCACCGCTGGGTGCGGCTAGGAAGAAGTCGCAGCCAATACCGTTCTCGACCATCTTTTTTGCCACTGCTACGAAGCCAGGATGCTCCGTCTTGAGCAGCTTCCTCTCGGCGTCGTTGTTGTGGAGGTTGCTGTCGTCTCGCATGAAGAGACGTCCTGGGCCGAATGTGGGCAATGCGCCCAAGGAACAGACGATCTTTCCACCGGTAGCCGTCAACGCAGCCACTGCCGAGTTGAGCGTGGGTAGCAGAGCTGGCTCGGGGTGTCGAAACTCGCGGAACATGTTGGGAAGCGAGGTAAGCAGAGAGGTGATGACAGTCTTCGATTCAAGAGGGTCGACAAACAGGCCCTCGGTGAAGGGCAAGAATGGCTCTTCCAGATCCGGCATGACGAGCATTTGCGCTGTGGTGAGCTTGGGGCTGAGGTTGTAGAAGTGCATCTCCTTGTCGTAGGTGATGACACCGACTTTGGCGCCCTGTGGGATCTTGACGGCGCCCTCTGCGGCGTCTGTCTCCTCGCTCGCTTCGCCATACAGCGCCTTCAAGATGCCCGCGCAGAAGCCGTCGAGGAAGCCGCGTTCGACGCTCTCGGCGGTGACATCGATCAGGAACAGGTACCGCAGTCCGACTGGCTCTTTGGACCAGTACTCCTTGGGTACAACGTAGTCGACGGTACCGAGCGTCAGCTCAGGCCGCTGCAGCCTGTCCACTCTCGTACCAGAAGCATCGGTAGGGGCAAAGTATTCGCCGGGCACGTCGTTTGGGAAAGTGCACATGTTGCAGACGAGCTTGTTGCCGCCGGCCTTGAACTGCATGAAGGGATTGATGTAGGCTCGACACCTCCTGCATCTCGGCGGCCCTGTCTCGCCAAAGTCCAGCACAGGTACTGGTGTCTCGCCTTCTTGTAGCGGCGCAAGTGGCTGTAGAACCAGACCCAGCGGTAGGGCTGTTGCGGCAAGCGCCTCGGCCGAGACGGGGAGGTTGTTGAGGGTCAGCCTCGCAAACTTGGGCGACGAGTTGCCCTGGTCGTAGGCTACAAAGGGCACGGTGGCTGGCGGGGGTATGTGGTGCTCCATGGTCGGGTAGACGTGCTCCAGGTAGTACTTGGCCGGTGCATCTCGCGACTTGGGGATGCTCGGGATGGACTCGGGGTCGACCTTGCCCTGGGCGGAGCCAACAGCGGTGCCTGGCTGGGGGGTATGTGCTCGAGCAGCGTGCTGCATGGGGGAGGCTGCGGCGCCTGGGCTGAACAGCGGCGTGGCGGCAGGGAACTGGCTCATGGCGGGCGTAATCTGCGGCTCCTGCCACTGCGGGCCGCCGACCTGGGGGCTGTACTGCGACGGGGTGCCCGGCTGCTGGAGGCTATTGAAGGCCTGCGCACTCCCGCCTGGGCCCTCGAGGTTGTGGTAGGCGTGCCTGTCCTTCTTCTTGCGCCTGTGGTCTGGGGGCGCATCCCCGCCCAAGCCCACGCCTCCCATCTGCGCCGCCAGGTGGTTCACATTGGGGTCGGCCTGGTACGACTGCTGCTGCACCAAGGGACTGGCCTGGGGGGGGAAGTAGCCCTCCTGCTGTACGGGCTGCTGCTGCTGCTGCTGCTGTTGCTGTAGCGCGGGCGAGCCATACTGCGGCGCTCCACCTTGGGTGTAGGGACTGGCGCCCTGGGTGTAGGGACTGCCACCCTGGCTGTACCCAGCTGGACTCGCAGCGACAGGCGGGCGCCATCTTGTGGGATCATCTTTCCTCGGCGGCGCATTGGGGTTCGGCGAGCCCTGGCCCTGAGCGTGGTACGCCGAGAAGTCGCTCATGGTTGCGCCGCGGGGGTGCTGGCGTCGAGGGCGGCGTGTACGCTGGTCCGGCTGCAGACGGTGGGGGCGGTCGACGGTCGACGGTCGACGGGGTTCGCTGCGAGGGGATGGTCGGTCGCGGAGGAATGGGCAGGGGCTCTATATCATGTCTCGTGCGCGGCTCGATTCATTGGCGCCGTGTGCGCTTCACGCCGATGTTGGTGATCTGGCATTACAATGGTGGTGCTGCACTGCACTTTACACGGCGCCCGTGCGCCACACCCCATGCAGAGACATTAGCAGGGCACCTCAACCCATACACTGAATTTCAGGTTCAATTACAGACAGCGTTGGTGATGAATCTTCCTTGACACTCCAGACATTGTCTTCACACCACCTGCGTTCTGTTGACTCGCACTGTCTATACCACCCAAGAGGGGCACGCATGTGAAATGCAGGGGTCGTCGCGTGTGCTCTATACACATGGTTCGGAGGGACGTACGTAATCATGCACCCTCAGAGTTGTGCATAGTTGGGCTCTAGTCTGCGACCATTCCATTGGTGCCAGCTGCGACAATCTCACCGACCCTTTATTCCAGCCCTATCTTGTTATTCAACCACTCGTGGAGAGTTTCTGGGTATGTTCTTTTGGTGCATCGACCACAACACCTGCTCAATCCATGCTTTCCCCTCCATGATCTGTTCGTTTTATGCTGCTTCCCCCTCCTCACATGTCGCTCACTCCAGCTTATCCAAGTGCGCCAATCTTGTCAACACGACTTGCTTGTTCGTCTCCTCAATCTCGCCCGCCAGGAACACTTCGTCCAGAATAGCGTACACCTGTACTGGTCAGCCTCCAATACATCTTCCCTTTCTCCTCTCCACACCCTTCCAGCCCACGTACCTTGTAAAAGTTGAACACCAAGTCCAGCTCGCACACATTCCCGAAAAACGCATCCAGCACCTCGACAAAGAAGTGTATCGCCTCGAGATACGCCAGCTCGTTATCGTTTGTGTCGACGCAGGCGCAGAAGAACAGGCCGGCGTACCGCCGATATACAATCTTAGACATGTTGCGGAACTCGACAAAGTTGGACTGATGCTTCTGGTCGCGCGGCGCTATGAGGCGGTGCACCTGTGCGTGTCAGAGGGGTTCGCAGAGAGGAAGCCGTACAATAGGTTGTAGCGATCAAGCGTCAGGAAGTCGTACCTCGCCTTTGAGCTTGACTTTCTCTTCATCCTGGACACGTCAGTATACACCTCCCTTGCACATCGTGAACACATACACTATACGGCGCATACCACTTGGCCAATCTCGTCTTGCCCCTGTCATGGCCTGGTCAGCGACAATGCAATGGCCGACAGCTCGCAGTGGGGGAGAGCGCACTGTCGGTTCTGGATCAGAATGAACGAGAGCACCATGTTGCCGGTGGAACGTCTCCTCGGCGCATGCACATGGGCGAGGAAGTCGTCAGGGTTCACAGGTTAGGTCGCCGGAGGTGATGCGCCGCCCGCACCCTGCCCTGGCGTTGGTCAGGGCGCTGGACCCGCTTTTAGCCGGCGTTGAACTGGGGTTCCTGCAGCGCCGATGCTTCGACACCTTTATTGGCAGATCTGACGTCTCTAGAAATGTCAATGGCGCTGAGCTGCTGGTAATCCCTTGCTCAGACTCGACGCATTCATATGATATGACTGCACAAGGAGCCTAGCCTGCCCGTTACCAGTGCTTTTTGTGCTTCATCCGCAGCTGCAATATCTGTCCCACTGACAAATGTTCAACTGCATCGTATTCCACTACGGCGGACCCAGTTCCTCACCTCTCCCGCATGCGGGAATGCGAACGCGAGCTCTTGGCATACAGTATGCTGCTTTTCAATTATTTTGTTAGGCCTCAACATCGTGATTCTTTCCGATTCCGCCTCACCATACACCATTTACCCCTGCAGTCCAAACCAAGTTCATCGCCGGCGTTGAGCATGTGCTCCTCCCCGCAAAAGCATGCTTTCGCCTCGGCAACGCGACATGATCGCGGCGATCTTCGATAGTTCCTGGACTAGTATGGCGAATGCCGCAGCTAGCTTTACTTAGCAATCCACGATACCACTCTTCGGTAGGTCACAGGGCTAAGACAGTCAAAAGAAATCCTGCCGACACCTACGTCGCCGAGCAGGCTACTCGAGGTTGACAGTAGTCTATGTCGATCTTCCCTACTATGCCATCGAGCCTAGAGACGTTAAGATGCATATAAAGCATCCAACCGACCAAGATGGCAGCAAGCACAGGTTCATCCATCTCCCACCATGAAGACAGTCAATGTTGCTCTCGCTGCCATAGTAGCCCCACTGGTTGCTGGTCTACCAACAGAGCTCTCAGACAGGCAGGCCGCTAAGCCACGGGTGCAGAGTACGTACGAGCACTGACGAATACGACTCCGCGCATCTAACCCTTTCCCAGTTGACCCAGCTCTCTATCCTGTCCTTCAACGTTACACCAAGTTTGCCGTCGCCTCTCTTGCAACGTTCACCTTCAACCTCGGAACCTGCCCATCTCCACCCTTCAAGTCGACCCTGGTTAAGACCATAGCCAACCTCGTCACCGACACCCAAGCTGCTGTCTTCAAGGATGCCAATGCTAAGGAGTTAATCTTATCGTTCCCCGGCACGGCCTCTGTCCAAGACTTCGTCACAGACTTTGCCTTTGTTCCCTTGAACCAGACCACCGCCGCAGGCTGCACAAATTGCCGCGTCCATGGCGGGTTCTACGTGGCATGGCGTTCAATCGCAGACGAGGTCATCGCCGCGCTCGCCGACCTCCGAGCGACGAACCCAGGCTACTCCACCATCATCACCGGCCACAGCCTCGGCGGCGCCCTCGCAACGCTCGCCTACACTGACCTGAAAGCCGCCGGCATCCCAGTAAAAACCGCCTACACCATGGGCTCCCCCCGCGTCGGCAATCCAGCCTACGCCGACTTCACCGACAGCCTCTCCGGCGCCTCAGATAGCGCCCTCGGAACCCTAATCCGCATCACGCATGCCACCGACGGCGTCCCCGGGCTGCCGAGCCAGGCAATGGGGTTCCAGCACCCGCGCACGGAGATCTACGAACTGGACAACGCAGCGGCAACGCAGAGCCCGGAGCTGACATTCAGGTGTTTTGGGCAGGAGGCCGCGGATTGTAACCGCGGGACTGCGATGGGCTTCATTAACCAGGATCACTTGGTGTACACGGGCGTGCAGATGACGAATGGCGCGACGTGTCAGTCTACAGACTAAAAAAAAGCTGAAGATACTGCTTGATTACATGAGCTCTAATAACTCACTTGAAAGCGCAACGAGAACGTCGAAACACAGACCTTGTATTCCCCAAGCCAGTCTCGATTTCTAGTTCGCGTCATTACAAGCTCACCGTACCCCCTATACAATCTAATCCCCACCTCCCGTTAACCGCCACCCTACACAACTCCCCGCACACTCCCTCTTCCAGACCGTGACCCAGACTCCCAGCAACTTGCCTAACCCATGATGCACGCCGCGAGCATCATCACTCTGTTTTCGCTTTCTGCATGCTAGACTTTCCGCTGTCGTAAGACTTTGTCGCATGTACACACTACCTTGACTCCAACCATCTGCGCCCGCTGTATTCGCTTATTATTTACCTTCATCTTCCTGTTCACCGCTCTTAGACTTTTAGCAACTTCTCTGGTGCGCGGAATATATCTTATCTAATATGCATCTTGCCCTTGCTTTCTGGACGCGGGAATTTCTGCTGTTGATGTACCTCATGGCTTACGCACACGTTAAACAGTACATTGAAAGCAAATCCTTGGGTTTCTCGGCACCAGCTTACCTGCCCTCACGTCTCTAGATCCCGCCTAACCTTGCAGGAACTTGTTGACGTATAATCTGTAGTTTGTAGTTTATAGCTGGGCAAGATTACTCTAGTCTTGGGTTTTAAATGCAGAGGTTTCGGCTGTTGATGTAGCTTAGGGTGTATGTGTTAAGCGGTACGGTATAGGTAAGTTTTTGTGGTTTTCTAGAGTAGTGTGGTTTTCGTCTTCTGTAGTGTTGCTTGGGCTGTTTGGGACTTCTTTGGTATGTGAAGTGTGGCTTGGAGATATTCATCTTACTCGCGTTGTAGATGTTGGTTTTTGTTTTACTGTTGTTGTGGTTTATTGGCATATGCACACATGTCCTCAAACGCGACTACTTATGTTTTCTTGATACTAGCACGTCTTTCGTCTTCGATACTGTTGCTTAGACTCTTTGTAGTGACTTGTCTATTCACGATTCATGTCTTGGACAATCTACCTCTCCTCGCTCCTATATTCTAGCATGTCAGGTTCGGTTACTGTTAAGGTACCTTGTTAGTCGTGCGCGTGAAGTGGATACGAGAATCTTGAAAATTGTCCATCGAAGAGCACAGCTAAAAGTCGGCCTGAAGTCTATCCGCGTTGGACGATGACGAGTTGGTCAGCTTTCAGCGCATCGTCCAGCGCTGTCAGCTCATTATTTGGCGAATTGCGTGCGTACGCTGCACGGCAGTGCCTGAACTACCGGCCGTCAAGCTTCAGGCAACAGCATTTGTACCTCTTGGTGTCGTTCTCCGCACGTTGTCCCGCTGCGTCTGGCGTGGTCGGTCATGTCGGAGGAGATGAAACGGTGCTGCGCCACTGGTCCGAACGAGCCGAGCTGTGCACGCCAAACCCGATCAGGAGAAGCTTGCGAAGAATTTCGTCCACACCACACCTCCTGGATGAGTCTTTGCAGGCGGTTCGGCGCGCGAAGCAATCCGACGCGACCCCAGGTTATTGTCACATCTAACAAACATGCTGTTTGTGCTTCAGTCATCACACTCGGAAGACTCTTATAGGCTCGCGGCGTAACATTCGGCCTGCATTGAGATACCGCCTCGCTTCCTCTTGCCCTAGGAACCAAGGTCGTTGTGGGAACACCGCGCTCTACGCCAAACCATCGAATCTGCAAGGACCGAGCTTACCGGCGCGCGGGATCGTATCCTTACCGTTTCCTGGAAGGCTTTCGAACTTTGGCGAGGGCAGCAGAAAGGCTACGTAGTGCATTGAGCAGGCCTGATGGTCGACGTAGGCCCTGAGGCGGAGTGTTTATACACCTTTGATACACATCTCGACTAAGAATACTGCCTTGAACATCACACTCCCAAGCCAGGCCGAAATTACAGGTCGCCTTCTTAGCTTGCGTGGAGTCGTATAAGCCTTCTGGATCGTACTGCATCGTACTGCATCGTTTCTATTTCAGCATGGTGTACACAGGCAAGCCCAGCCGTGGATGCGGCATGTGCAAGAGCCGCAGGATCAAGGTATGCCATTTAAAAGCGGTTCGACTTGCGAGGTTGCATTGCTATCTGATGCATGCTCAACCAATGCTGGCGCACTGTGGCACAGCGAAGACTGACCACTCCCAGTGCGACGAGAAGCGACCGACATGTGGGAACTGTAAAAAGTCTGGGCGCGAATGCCCGGGCTTCCCGGACGAGTTCGATCTAGTCTTCCGAGATGAAAATAAGGCTATGGCGAGAAAGGCAAGGAAGACGTCTGGTCCTTCGCCTGTGAGGTGTAGTCCTGATGGCTCGAGCGCTCAGGCTTCTCCGAATCAGTGAGTCTCTTTACCAAATCTGATGCATTTGGAATGCAAGTAGTGATCTGTATCTTCCGGTCCATCTCATGACCTGTAATCGAGATTTGCTTGTGATACTGCCAGTACGTATCACATGCTGACCAAGACAGACCAGCTTTCTTCACCTTCGAGGTTGCCTCCACATCACAAGAGGAGTCGATCACAGCACAAACCACACCGGATTCGGAACAGCAACTTATACTCATACCACAGTACCCAGAAGCGTTATCATCACAAGGACTTTTCGACAACTGGCTATGGAATCTCGATCAAATACCGCAATCCATTGTAATGGCACCAGACTACGAGGCCGTTACTTTCTTCTTCAAAAACTTCATCACACTTCCACAACAAGCAGAGAGCACAAGAGGGTATCTTGAGTTTCTTGTCCCTCTATACAACCAAGCGTTACCATCGTCTGTGCTGCATTTGGCCACCAGTGCTGTTGCCATGGCAGCTTGCGGGCAGTATCCTGGAAGGGAAGCCTTGGTTGGCGAGGCTGTCAAGACGTACGGGAAAGCTATTCGAAAGCTCAACACCGACCTTAAGGACCCAGCAACGAGCAGGTCGAACGAGACAGTGCTTGCTATATTGATGTTCTCGCTCTATGAAGTAAGCCTATTTGGTTGTTGTGTGAATGCCTAGGACTAATCCAGGCAGACAATCATGTCAACCGACGACACAATCACAGCATGGGGTAACCACGTCGACGGTGCTGTAGCTCTGACCAAACTACGCGGTACAGACCAATTCAACGACCCCATGTCACATGCCATGTTCCGCGCCGTCCGGACCATGATGATCACATCCTGTGTCCAGCGCTCCAAGCCCATCGACACATTCCCCGGGCAGAAAGGCTGGATAGGCGAAAGCGACATCGCAGAAGAGAATGCCGCAAACCGCCTGACACTAATCTGCATCGACCTCCCCAATCTGCGCGCCCGCGCAAACAAACTCACAAGCACCATGTACGACCCCACCGAGGAGTCCGAAGCGCGTCAAATCATCGACTTCGCGCAACTCGTCGACGGGAATCTAGAGGAATGGTACCGCACCCTCCCACCAGAGTGGAAACACCGCATCATCGGCATCGAAAGCAGCATCCCCGACGACATCGCCAACGCCGAGAAGTGGCCGGGCGAGCAGCACGCCTACCACGACGTCCCCCTCGCAAGCATCATGAACGACTACCGCGTCTGCCGTATCTTCTGCCGGCGCGTCATGCTGGCATGTCTTGACTGGCTGCACTTCGGCGGCTTCGCGGACGAGCTGGGCCAGTACGCGCAGTCGGTCTTCGTGGTGCAGCAGATGGTCGATGAACTGAGCGCGTGCGTGCCGTTTCATCTCGACTACGAACTCCAACCACTTGCTAAGGAAACGGGCCAGGAGCAGTACGGTAAGCACGCTCCCAATTAATCGTACGGAGATGCAGAGCCCATGCTAACCCCCACCCAGCGGCCGAGGCGTTCGGCGGCTACTCGCTCGTCTGGCCCTTATACGTCGCCGCAAACGCCGACACAGTCTCCCAGCGCCAACGCGACTGGCTACTCGGGCGTCTATCTGTCATCGGCACAAAATTCGGGCTTAGTAGCGCCCAGGTGCTGGTTCTGGCGAGACGGCACGTGCTTACCTGCGGGCCTATGTTTCCTTGATGCTGGGGCTAATGGACTGGGAGGGGAAAGATGTGGATTTGACATCACTTGCGAGGAGTTTGATGGCGTTTTAAGGGGCATAGTACGGCTTCCACGACGGTGAGCATTGAAGGTTCGTGAACAGCAGAGTTTAATTCGGGGGAGGTGTAGGATACATTATTCGCTCAAGCACTCAACAAACCTAACTCTACCACCCGCACAGCGTCAATCCGCTCTATCCAGACCCAGACCCGCTACCAAGCGTCCAACACGGAGTGTACACCACCCATCTAGTCAACCTAGTAATATTTCTACCCGAATAAAGTATTGCTTTATAGCTATCAAGTACACTATGGGTTTCGGCTTCTTCTACATCGTGACCGCTCACTATTCTACGTTTACCTACTCTGTCTACACAGTCTTAAGCTCAACCAATTGAGGAAATCTCGCGAGAACAAACCATATCCTCGTTGCCATCTTCACCACCCCCTCAGGATTATATACCCGCTATATTACTACCCGTGTTACTATCCCCAAGCACTACGTAATTTCGTCCATTCTAAAAACACGCAACCCTACCCAACCCTACAGCGCTGTCTTAGTCCCCTCTGACAGCAAGTACAGCGACCTTCGACCTGGCACGGCATGTACTGTGTAACAAAGTTTAGCCATGTCGTGTCGGTGAAGCAGTGTTCTGGTCAGACCAACGGGTTTGCTATCTGAATGGGTATCGATACCGTTTAGGCTTTTGAGGCACGGTGAGCGGAGTCGGGTGTTGACACTTGGGCTGTGCATGTCTAAGGCAGAGATCTGGAGTGGGTTTGGGAGGGTTGGGTGGTTGATGTAGGGGTGCTACGAAGTGCGTTGTTGGGCAATGGTATATATCATATATTGTTTTCCTGGTCATCCCAGTTGTCCCAGCCTTCTCGGTCAACCCAGTGATAGCCTCAGACGAACCATAGTTGAGGAATCATCGCTGCACAGGCGTCAACCGCACCTCAAGCGGCGGCTTCTCCCACAGCGCAAACACGCGCTGCTCCTTCATCCAATCCTGCTCGGGCTGCACGAGCTCGAGGTCAAAGGTCCACAGTAGTTTGGCGAGGATGAGGCGCATTTCAGCGTATGCGAGGCTAGAGGATCGTTAGCAATGCACTGGACGACTGGAGCAGACAGGACTCACTTCTTCCCCAGACAATTCCTGGGCCCAAAACTAAACGGCTGCACCACCTCCCTCTTATCATCCTCATACCTTGCGTCTCTCTCTCCCTCAAGCCACCGCTCCGGCACAAACGCGTCCGCGTCGGCGAAGTTCCGCGCGCTGTGGTTCGTAGCGTGCTGAGAGACGTACACGCTTGTTCCGCCCGGGATGAAATGCCCGCTGATGGCTTGGCCTGCGCCGGGGACGGTACGTGGGAAGCCTGTGGGGACCGGCGGGTAGTAGCGTAGTCCTTCCTGCAGGACGGCGAGGAGGTAGGGGAGCGTGTTTACGGCATCGAGGGTTATGGAGGCTGCGGTGGGGAAGGCGCTGCGGATTTCGGATGTGAGGCGGGTGTATGCGGCGGGGTTTTTCAGGAGGAGGTAGGTAGTTCCGGACAGGGTTGTGGCTGTTGTTTCGGAGCCCGCGACGAGGAAGATGACGGCGTTTGCGTCCATTTCGCCGCGTGAGAGCGCGCGGTTCGCGTGCGGTTGGTTTTGCAGGATGAAGGTGAAGAAGTCGGGGCGGGTGGTTTCTTTCTCCAGACGGGATGATACGCGGGATGAGGCTAATTCGAAGAACTCCTTGCGTGCGCGCACCGTGGCTTGTGTGTCGGTGAATAGGCCGCGGAGTCTGTCGAGCCAGCGGAAGACGAGGATCTTGTTGCGGATGGCGATTGTGGGGATGCCCTTGATTGAGTTGAAGACCATGTTTACCCACATGTGGTACTCACTGTCTCGGAGGCAGTAGAGGGGTTCGCCGAACGAGAGGTCCGCAATGATGTCGAAGGTCGTGTAGTTGTACCAGCGCATAATATCCACGGGGGCGCCCTTTTCGGCGTGCTCGCTGAGCTTGTGGATGAGCAGGTCGACGTAAGATGTGATGAGTGATTCTTGCGAGCGCAGTGCCTTGTCGCTGAAGGCGTGCGAGAGGTTGCGGCGGAGGCGTGTGTGGTCAGCCTCATTGCTGTTGATGATCGACCACACGCCCTTGACGGGTTTTGGGAACCATGCATTGTCTTTCAGATAGGCACCAGTGTCTTTGTACTTGCCTGTACGGAAGCCATAGATTTCGGGCCATGCCGTTTCGCCGCTGATGAAGGAGACTTCCGTCGGAGCGACGCGCACTACCTCACCGTATTGAGCGTGGAGTTGTTGGATCCAAGTGACGATATTGCCAGACCGCATTTGCAGGCCATACGGAATGGGAGTAGAGCGGGCGAGCCATGGGCCCGGGATATGGCGGAGTGGGTGAAAGATTAAATTGTACACGATCGTACCGATGGCGTAGAGGGCGACCTGGAGAGTCAGCGTCGATTGATCACCAGGGCAAAGTGCTTCAATTGTCCGTCGAAAAGTATTGCAAGTGACGGATTGGCCAAGCTCCCAGCAGCACTTACAGAGGTCAACAATATGCCGAAAGAGTACGCGATGCCCACCGGGCTAAGTAGGTGGTTGTCGACCAACGTCATGTTGCCTGTTGGCTTGGTCTAGTGTCGTCTACCAAGATGGTGGCTCTTTAGTGAGCAGCAGTGCCAGACATTTATATGCTGGCAGTGAACAGGGTTGGAGTGCCGCTACGTGGGAGAAGGACATCATCTCACTTCACGCACTGCAGGGTCCCAATCAGTGTGAGACAAAGAGCCGTGCATCATCCAATCTGAGGGTGATGTGCTGTCGAAGTGTCCCATCTCTGAGAGTTAGTGTGACGATCAGCAAGCGTTTATATCCACTTCCCCTCCGCAGCGGTAGTTGCCTCGGCCGAGCCGTAGCGCGCGATGGGATGGAAGGATGCTGGTTGGTCATGCCGTGTGTTATAATCACAGCATTGCCTAGCTCCGAACATACTCGCGGAACTAGGAGACGGACAGCGACTACGTAGTTCCACATTCTGTTCTTCGGATGCTTCTTTCCATCATGCACATCGTTGCTTCATGTCTTGCATGATTTTGGCGCGTGTGAAGAATGCTCGAACGAACGGGTCGACAACGCCTGTGCCTCTCAAAATGTCAACGTCTTGAAGACGGCTCGACCATCTATCGCTTATGGCTCCAAGGTCACATTTCAGGAATAGTCGTCGATGCGTAAGCTTGGCAGGAAAGCTTGTAGCTGACCTCAGCACTACCGACCATCTGGTCATCCAGTAGCAGACACGATGCTGGTCGCGCAAGTTTGTCTATTCAAGTTTTAGTAGTGTAGCGTCGCGGCAGTACACTAAGCTCAACCCACAGCTGGCAAGGGCTGCTGACAAAAGTTGGAGTTGAGGTACAAGTCGAGAGTAGTGTCGGTGAGCACGATGCGCTTAGCGCGTCAGCACAGGCAGTGATTACGCGTTGCTTCCAGATAAGTCATTGAGTACTTCATTGAGTCTCGTTCTTGTTGCATAACCAGACGATTCGTAGGTTCTGTCGAAGGCTGCACAGCTAAAAGCACCCAGACGTGCCCAAATGTCGTGTCCAAGCCAAAGTGTAGATTGATAAGAAGTCATGTGCCGCATGAATCATGTCCCTCAAGTGTTCTGCTCGATTCAAAAAGCCGTGCTGTCGCTGGATATATCGCCTGCTCATGTGACGCATAAAGCACGCTCAAGCCCTCCGCGTCCTGACAGAGCTGCCTGTCTGTGGGCCGTCCTGCGCAGCATTCCACGTCCTGACAAACGCCTTCTGTGTCTTATCCGCGTACTCCTCCGCGCTGACTTCCTTGACGCCGACTCTCGCGCCGTCTTTGCTGAAGACGACGTTCTTCTTCTCCATCTTGCGGACGCCGCGCTCGGCGAGCTGGTTGGAGTAGAGGTAGATCTGGACACGCCATGTGAGTGATTTGCGCCAAGGAAGCTGGACGAGGTGGGGAGATAGTGGGGCATAGAGGACGGGCATCTCGTACCTGGTAACCAACCCAGCCTATGCCTCCAACGACCAGGAAGAGGATGACGAGAGGGACGAGGTTTAGTGCGCCCATCGTGAAGGTGAAGTCAAGGTTGAGCCGCGAATGTTGGGAACGTGGAAGAGGAGGGGTGTAATGATCGCTGCAGACTGAACAAGCGAAGAGCAGAGTAGAGTGTGAGAATGTAGAGCGGCCGGCACTGTATATGAAGACTCGGGGTGCGAAGAGTGAAAATTGCCAACGTTTGAAGTGTTGCCGTTTGTTGAACTGCGCCCGCCGACGGACATTACAGGGCGAGCTTGGCTGCGCCACTGCGGGCGGGCCGCCGATCACTGGTTCGGCCCACGCGCCAGGACCCTGAGACACGCTGACAGCTGCAGGACTTGTCACTCCAACGCCGACGACACATCATCAGGTCATGTGTCGTCTCTAATTCCCTACAAGTCCAGGCTTGCGCACTGTTTTCTGACCCGCAACTACAATTGGTAACTGTCAATGTTGGGTCACTTATTGTGGCAAAGACTTTTAACATGCAAGTCAAGTTAGTCTATAGACAATCTACCAGCGAAATAGATGGTAAGAATCTCGATGAGAAAAGATCCTATAGGTGCGAGACAAATTGAAGGTCTTGGACATGAGTCAATGTTCGCGTGTGTGTGTGGGAGAGAAGAGGGTCGAGCAAACAATCTGGGAACTCGAGCAGCAAGGACCTGATGCTGGCGAATGCACGCATACTCGCTGCGTTCGATATCTAAAAGCTCTAGAGGTCGTAAGCTGCTCAGAAGTAATTGTGTAACCAGTCAAACTACACATGGCAATCCAGCTGAAGTGTTAATTTATTCAAGCCACTACTGGGATGCAACGAGTTATTTAGCCCACTGGAAAGAATGACGCGACTTCCCGCACATTCAATAACACTCTAGCCGTGCAAACACTTTCTAGAATGCCGCCAATGTAGCGCAATCCAAACATTCGCTCCCCATGAATCCATTTGTCGTGTGCCGTGCATGACAAGAGCGTTCTGAGGCATCGGTCCTGCACTGTCTTGACCCTGGGCATCGACTGATTTTCTTGTGGGTTCTCACTATACATATAGAGACTTATCCAACGACTTTACGCTTACCATGTAACCGTGAAGTAGAAGCACGACACAAACACACATCTCAATGGCAGAACTTGCTCAGAACTGATGCGCTAACATATCCCCCAGACAACTCCCTGGCCTCCACTCCGCTGTAAACTAACCGTGCATGTACAGGACAACAAAGCATGCATTGTTATACTGCGTCACTTCTCAATGGGGACATGGTCACCGCCATCGATGTCCATCAGGTACCAAAAAGCTAGTGATTGTTCGAATAGCTCAGGCAAAAGCTCCTACTCCCTTTACAATACACATCGCATCTTCATTGTATCGACGCTGTATGCTTTGTGCTTTGTAAATGTTCTTGTCGCTATCACTCACCCGGCGCACGAACTCCAAACTCCGCTTGGTGCTTATCTCCGCCATCTGCTACATGCTGACGTCAAGGGCTGCGCTAAATACCAGCATGCCGTTTTCCGAACACGATCTGCACACCCGTGTGCCTTGTGGGGTTAAAGTCCTCACAAACCCAGCGCTTGAATCCAAATAAGTCTCGGCCGAAGTGCTTTCATCATTTCCAGCGTCATCACCAAATGGGACGTCCGGCAGCTGTAGGGCGTCAAATGTACCCTCCAGCCGCGCTCGAGGTTTGAACCTCGCGTTCTCCCTCGTCTTTTGTCTCCACCAACGTCTCCACACTCCATCCACCATGGACAGGCTTGAACGCTTCCTTTCGCGGCCAACGGCAAAACCCTACAAGTCCAGGGACATCGAGGCCTCCGAGGAAGTCCACCTCAACGATGACGGCCTCCTCGAGTTCGCCCCGGACGACATTGAAAACCCCAAGAACTGGTCGACCGCCCGCAGATGGTACATCACCGTGGTGTCTGTTATTCTAGTTGTCAATGCCACATTCGCATCGTCGAGTCCATCGGGAACACTGGAGGATATTTCGAGGGATTTGCACGTTTCGACTGAGGCTGCTGGACTGGTCATTACTTTGTTCCTTCTGGGATATTGCGCCGGGCCGCTTATTTTCGCGCCTTTGTCCGAATTCTTTGGCCGTAGATGGATCTTCTACATCACTTTCACGCTCTACCTGGCTTTCAACTTCCTCTGCGCCTTCACTCCCAACTTTGGCGGCCTCTTGGTAGGCCGGTTTCTGACGGGGACATTTGCAAGCGCCCCTCTGTCTAATGCTCCGGGTGTGCTGGCCGATATCTGGGGGCCTCTTGAGCGTGGAAATGCCATGGCTGCCTTTTCCATGATGACTTTCATCGGCCCGGCCCTCGGACCTGTCATCTCTGGCTTTCTGGAACTGAAACGGGACTGGAGGTGGTGCTTTTACGTCCTTCTCTGGCTGGGAGGCGCTACTGAAATCTTGATGTTCACAATCCCCGAGACTCTCCCCACCATCGTCCTCCGCAACAAAGCGAAGAGAATCAGAGCCCTGAAGATCCCCGGACACGAAGACGTAAAGGCCCCCGTCGAAGTAACAGACAGGACCCTCACATCCATGTTCCGCGTCGCTCTCACCCGGCCCTGGAGAATCCTTATCGACCCCATCTCATTCGCAGTCGCCATCTACCTCGCCGTCGTATACGCCCTGCTCTACATGCTCTTCACCATCTACCCCATCGTCTTCCAACAAAAGCGCGGCTGGAACTCCGGCGTGGGCGAACTCCCCCTCATAGGCACAGCAATCGGCGCGGTAATAGGCGGCCTAATAATCTTCGCCAACACCGCACGAGACAAGAAAAAGCTCGAATCGGGCCACAAATCCGTCCCCGAGGACCGCCTCCCCGTCGCCATGCTCGGCGGCATCATGTTCCCCATCACCATGTTCTGGTTCGCCTGGTCCGGCGAATACAACAGCGTCCACTGGATCGTCCCCACCATCGCCGGCGTCTTCCTCTCCACTTCCATCCTGCTCATCTTCGTCGCCTACCTCAACTACCTCACCGACACGTACCTCATGTACGCCGCGAGCGCCCTGGCCGCCAACACCGTTATTCGCTCTGCGGCTGGCGCTGCGGCGCCGCTGTTCACGCAGTACATGTTCGAGGCGCTTGGCGTGGGCGGTGGCGGTTCGCTCATCGCTGGCGTGGCATGTCTGCTTGCGCCGATTCCGTTCATCTTTTACAAGTACGGTGGGCCGATTCGCGAGCGGTCGAAATTCGCTCCTACGCCGCCTAAGGCTGAGGCTAAGGAGGAGGCGAGAGGGGATTAGGCTGGTTTCGCGGCTGTTTTCTTTGGTTGTATCTGCAGTGCGGACTAGAGATAGATTAGTGGATTATATCTGAGTGCTTTCTCCATGCTACCTCGGATGCTTCATGTGTAATGCCAGTAATCTATCAATGGCTGCGTCAACTACAAAACCCAAAACATGTGCATCAACGAGAGTGTCATCTTCTTGGAACAAAGCATCTCCAGATTCTCTATATGCGGCAAAATCACGCCAATATGAAATGTGCTAGTTTGGACACTCCACAGACAGCGAGGCTGTTGTAAAAACTATGAGAATTATGATCAACACCAGTATCTGGATGGTCTGGAAGAGCGGAATCAGCTAGCGGGCAAACATGAGAACATCACGAAGCAGAACGGGAGCACCTGCAGCCTTCGGCATCACCCCAAACGGGAGTGTTTGTACAATGCAGCAAGTGGTATTCCTATCAAACAACCCACGCTCCACTTGGAGCTTTATTTATCATACACCACAAGCCTACCCAGCTATTCCTTACTCGTCACACCCCTCGCCCTCAGCAGCTTCCGCCTCCCCGCCGTCAACAGCCTCCTCGCGCGCGCCGCCATCATCGCATTCGTGGATGATCTTGCGCCACCCGAGGTCCTCGCTCTTGTCTTTGACATACTCAATTGTTGGGAAGTAGTGTTCGTTCTTCTTCATTGTTGCGACCCAAGGGACGTTGTCGAAGGTCATGACCTTCAGGCGGAAGTACTCGTTGTCTTTGATCTGCTTGACGGCTTCGAGGAAGGTGTCGAGGTCGGGGGTGGGCTTGTTGTTGACATGGGTTAGGAAGTTGGTGGGTGCTAGGCCTGTGTTTGGAGAGTTAGTGTTGGAGCGAAAGAGGGGAGCTGTGGTTTGTGACTTACCATACATATACGCAGGCGATCCGCGGGCGCGCGACGATATGTACACATCAGAGTGGATCTTGCTGATCTGCTGTCTTACAGCCTGGTGCGGGCGGTGGAACGTAGCGCCACAGAAGCTGACTAGGCGGTCTGTCTCGAGGTCCTCCGTGGGCACGGTAAGGACCTTGATGGCCAGCTCGCTGCGTTTTCGCACCACAACAGCGTCGAGGAACTCGTTGGTGTACATGACATCGAGGTCTGGGCTTTTTGTGACAAGCTCGCCGTTGAGTGTGAGTAGCACATCGCCCTCTAGCAGGCCATCACCGTGTCCAGAGTCGACCTTGCGGACCATGAAGAGTTGGTGTCGCTCTGGATCCGCGTGTTCGGTCTTCTCAATCCACTCTTCCGATACGCCCATGACGCGCGCCTGGCTCATCTGGACGGTCTGGAACTCGACGTTGAGGATGCGAAGCTTGGGGGTCTTGCCACCTCTGATCTCGTTCAGAACAGGGAGGAGGTTGGGCGTTGCAAGACCTAGGTGGTACTCAACGTCTTTACCGCTGTGCGACGTCCGCTCACCGAGGTAGGAGAGCCAAAGAGCCTGGACTGTACCGTCTTCGGCGATCAGGACACCCGAGCCACTGTGGGACGCCTGGTTGGTGTCTACAGTGATGGCATCAAAGTTGGTGGCGCGATAGCGGGGTGTGATGGCGCTGGCAGGAATGGCAACTGTGGTGATATCTGTGACGACCGTTTTTGTTACGACAGGGCGGAAGTTTTGGTTCATACCAAAGAAAATCGTTTCATCACCCTTCTTGATGAAGTCGGTGGCGAACTTCGGGGTCTTGACAGAAGCTTGAACGAGCGAAGGGTCATACTTGACGATGGCGTAGTTCTGTAACGGGTGCATGAACACGACTTTGGCATCAATGAAGATACTGTCTGCGATGATCAAAGAAATGTCGCAGAGATCATACGGCAAGATTGCTCGCGAGACGAGGACGAGGCCTTGCTCGGCATCTACTACAATACCGTAGCCTTGCTTGTTCATCTTGGGAAAACCGTCAAGCTTGATTGGCATGGAGACGTGTACGCGCACAAGACTGCGGACAATGTCGACTGCTTCAGGATACTGCGAGTTCATCTTGACGAAGTTGGCGCGGCGGGGCACTGGTGGTATCGCGGGTACGGGATCAGCTAGCGGTTTGAAGTCCCACAACCCTGTGGCATCATTGCGCGTAGCTACCCTAATCTTCGCGTGCCAATGCCTGTCGATGGCTGTGATACTTGTGTTAACAGTATGCAGATCACGCAGATGCTTGTACATGATGACAACGCGCTTGCGGTCAGGTATCCTGCGCATGACTTCGATAAAGGCGTCGAGGGTTGGTGTGGGCTGGTTGTCCACTTCTTGGATCAACCAGCCAGACGCGTAGCCGTCGGCGAAGCGGAACGAGCCCGCTGCTTCGCACACATAGACACCTGCGTTCTTGAGTGAAATGGCATACAGGCGGGCCTGCTGGTAAGATAGGTCGTGGAAAGAAGCTCCGGCCACGGACACGAACCTGTCTGGTGTGATGGCGTGCAGGTCGCCAACATCGAGCTCAACACTCATGTTCTCACCGGCACGCTGGATCGTCATCGATATGGTTTGGCCAACGTTGTCGTCCAATATCGCGTCAAGACGGACGAATTGAGTGAGAAGCTCACCGTTAACGTGTGTCAAAAGGTCACCCTCTTCGATCTTGCTCGAACCTGGACCTTGGGGGAGAACGACCTCGGCCACCAACATGCCCGTCTCCTTGGGAAATCGAGTGCGGACTGCTTCCTCGACATCGGCTGATAGACCCAGCCTTCGGCATTCGTCGAAAGGCTTCAATATCCATTGTGTCTGTATGGTGCCTCGCGATACGAGTTTTCCTTGGCGAATAAGCTCGAGTGCTCGCAACGGACGGTCGAGGGGTAGGAAGTAGTCGGTAGCGGCGCCGTCTGATCGCCCACCAGCCTGCAGGGCAACAGCAAAGCCATCGCGGTTCACGACGGGACTGCCAGAACTTCCACCACTTGCAGCGGCAGCGGCCTGGATGTAATTTGTGTTGAAGTCGGAGTAGCCCTCGCCGTACTCTGGCGCATTGCGGTCAAGACGACTGATGACACCAGACAGGATACTGAGCTTCTCTCCAGCATCGTTACCAACGACACGGATCTCGACACCGACTTTGGCGAGGTCTGGGTGCAGTTGCAGCGCAGTAAGTGGCATGTACTTGATCTTGGAGGGGTCGAAGCGCAGAATGCCAAAGTCGTGGACGGGGTCGCGGTACACGGGGTAGACGTCGCACTCCTCGTGGTTATCGAAAATACAGTAGCCGATGAAAGGGCCTGCGCCGACGACGTGCTGGGCATGTTAGCGCAATGGAGGCTACAATTGATGGGTTCTCTTACCCTGTTCGTCATGATGTAGCCCTTCTCTGCATCCACAACGAAACCAGTCGCCTCCGAGGCAATCGCAGGATCTGTGTCGAACGAGCATGTCTGACAGAAGTGGATGGAAACAACGCTTTTCACGACGCCTTCAATCGTCTTCTGCCACTCAGCCGTGTCGTGCACGGCGCCAGCAACGGGCACGATGGGTATTGGCTCGAGGCTGACATCGCTGCGCGCATCGTCTACGTCCATCTCTGGTGTAGGAGACGCAGCCGCGCCGTTGCGACTGTGAACATCTGTCTCGGCTTTGATCTGCTTCATAGGGCGCTCGTTGCTGGGCGCGGGCGGCTGCTTGCGCTTGCTTTGGACACCATTTTGTTCCATGGACGGGGATTTATGTAGTTGGTTTGATGCGGAGTAAGCGCGATAGAGGAGCGAGGAAGTGAAGGGAAGGCGAGTATTTGTTCTGCTGAAGAAAGAGGACGCGGTGAAGGACGGCGGCGTTGGCGTCGATAAAGTTCTTTTGCTGGCGATGACAGCGTACCGGCTCAGCATGCCCAGGTACCACTATGATTACAGGCTTGCTACTTCTGTATGCAACACAAATCACACACGCGCGCGCAGAAATGTATTGTACAGACTAGTGAATCGTCGTCTGCTGTCGCAAAGCCAAAGATGCATCATTGCCGCCAAGCACGCCCTGCATGCACAGTCCGCTCGGCGAACGATCCTCTTTTCCGCCGACATCGTCATCGTCATTGTTGCTCGAACAGCGACCACACACAAAGCAAAGAGCACACGAGCAGTGTTGGACGATTAATTCAGAATCTGTTCGCAACCTTCTCATTCATCAGGCTGACCTGCGCCAGATTATCTCCTTCTTCACATATCTGAGCACCTGATTGGCCAGCACTGCTGGCGTTGCTGCGACTGAGGGTGGCAGGAGCGACGTGTCCCTGTCACATTGGACTCCACTACTGCATGCCACAGACGGCCAAAAGGAAAAGATTGAACTGTGCAAAGCGAAAATTTCGTCTGTATTTGTGATGAAGCTGATTTTGGATTCGGACTCAGCTCGAACGTCGTCAGTGAGACATGGGCTACGCGCACCTTCGCGATGTTGTCCATCCAATAGTTGCCGCGAAATCTGATGACAGACTCCTGTCGCGCATCTGCTCCTAAACCCCACTATCAAACTTCAAGGTCTTCTTCGTCCTTGACAATGGCCTCGCTCTTCATCTTCTTGCGGGGAGCAGCCTTCTTCTTGGGCGACTCTTCTCCTCCAGCGTCACCCTCGGTCTTTCGCTTGCGTGGTGTGGCCTTGATGGGTGTTGCAGCGGCAGCGTTACCTTCAGCCGCAGAAGCAGCCACAGGCAAGCCGGCTTTGATGTTGTCGATGTCGTCCTTCAATTTCTCCTTCAGCTTCTTGATGATCTTGCGACATGCATTGACGCTCCTGCCGCCGGGGACTGGCGCTTGCTAATCGACTTGTCAGATAACGTCGCCAGAACACGATGATATGATGACGAGATGCGAAAGAAGAAACACTCACAGAGACTTTGGACTCGATTGAAGCGTCGAGAGCATGCTCAGCAACCACGATGAGGTATGCCATCCATACAATCGTCAGCAAGAGTTCCGTTTCACCATCTTGGCAACTTGCTCTCTCAGTGTCAGTCCACGCTGCAGCAGTGGCGACGCCCTTGCCTGGCGTCTTCGGTTCAGTGTCGGACATGATGGAGCCTTTGCGTGTGCGACTACGAGCGGGGTGTTGAGGTTGATGGGCAGCGATAAGAGGCGAATGTGTTAAAGAGGCCGTCTGCGTTTGCTGCAGGTTTGCGCTGTTTCAAAGGACCAAACGGGTGGGCGGCCACTTCACCTCGACTTGAGAGCGGCCGCGAGACCTCCGCATGCCGGATCGTGACCTATGTGAGGTGAGGTGAAGGTGAGTACGGCCTGCCTGATGGCCCAGCCTGATGGCCCACTTCGCACTAAACAAGAGTTTAGTTCATTCGAACATGTTGAAAGCATGGAGACTTGCCATACAGTCTTGCCTATTTTGCAAGTCTACATTTTTTGCGCGGGAGTCTTTGAGGGCTAGTCTAGGTGGTTATTCCAAGGCAGTGACAGCCTGCCATCGTGACTTTGCGATCATTTTCGACACATGCACTGCTCGCTCGCTCGATGGAAGATAGGAAACGCAGGCCTATAGCAACGCAAACATCAAAGTGACTACCCGCACAATGTGATTCACTTGCAGACTAGCAGGAACGGATCGCTGCTCTATTCTAAACAGGTCCCAGAGAGACACTTTTGAACAAACCTACTCTATGCATTCGCAGAACAGATGCTTTGCACGAACAGAGGCTCAGCTCGGAGTAGAAGCAAGCACAGAGTGATATACTCATTTCTAGACATTTCAAAGCTCATTTGCATTGCTTACAGTTCTCTTGCTCGTGATTGCGCGGGTTTGCTGGTGCTTACTCGGATTTGCCGAGCAAAACGTTGCCACTGCAATAATGGCACGCCTTATACAAGAAAATCAGTATCCGCAACAGCAGGGTACAGGAAGCAGGATTCAAAGTACCTACCAAGTGCAGAACAGCTGGCGGCTTTTCTCCCTAACTTGGTGATAGCTAAAGTCTCACGATGCACGCTAGGACGTCGAACACCGTGAAGCCGCCAATCACTCGCGCGAGTGTAGGCTTTCCGCCCCCACACTTGATTGCATCCAACACAAAGCTTGGATTATCGTGCATCCACCTGTCGGCAGGGGAATATCAGCCATGTGCCAATGTGCCTCAGGGGTTAGAGATATAGTTCGAGCAGAACGCTCTGCGTCCTCGATCTACTTGAAAAGTATTCAAGTGACATCATCACCTATCATCCAACGGATATGCAGCGCTACAGGAGCCTTGACGATACAGACGAAGATGCATGGCATCTCGAAGAATACAGATCTCGTTATCGGTAAGGCGTCGATGTAACAGTGTTCCAAATCGAATCGCTGAGAACCATATAGACAACGTAGTCCTGACAGAGGGGCTTCCACCACCAAATTTATAAGCAAAGAAGACGTCAGTAACTCGACGACAACGGACCGGACTGGAATCACCTCTACTGTAGGCCATCCTCTTCGTTACTTTTATTTTCGCACTGCAGTCGGCGTCCTTGGACCCGTGATTGTGTTTTGCTATTTCATAGCAATATGGCGTCTCTATCTCGTCCCCATAGACACAAACAGCCCTCTGGCTTTCGGCCCTCCGGGTGCGAAATGGGTGTTTTATAGCTGGTTTGTCGCTGGTGTAGTGGGACTCAATTTGAGTCTCTATGGTTTGGCTGGGGTCGAAGCTGCCATGCTGATGGAGCCGCGATGGCATGTTGGCGATGCGATGCGCTTGATGATGCATGCAGACGGCACGTGGTCGGGACCGGGTGGCTGGATGAAGATGCTGAAATGGATTGTGCAGACACGCCGGGTTGGCGCCCGACAAAAGCTCCCTGGAAGGTTATGGTTCGTGCTTGCTCTCCCAAGTATACTGGTATTCATCACCTGGCCGATATCGGGTTTGTGTTTGGAGACGACGGATGGATTTCTGCACGGTACGCGAGGAGAGGCAGTTCGCGTCACTGGGTTTTCTTACGCAAATTTCAACGAGCGCAACAGCGCCGATGCGTACGACGGCGCCAGCGTAACATGGAGGCATGCTCTGGACGCACGTATACCTGGGCAAGGTTCAGTGTACACGCCTGTAGGATACGATCGATCGCAGAATGCTTACCTGGAGAAGACACCGATTGTCCTCCCGAAAGAAGATGGCGTTGATCGGCTTTTTTTGACTGCGCAGGCCGAAACCCCTATCGAAGGCAACGCATGGGGTCTGCTGTTGCAGTACAACTGCAGCATTATCGAAAAGCTATCCGACTTGAGCATCTTGAAGGACCGCAAATCTGCGGTGGACAGCAGTATTCTCAATGCGACCGGTGGTATCAGAAGCTATTACTTGCAAGGCAACGGTTCGATGGTGACAGTCCAGAATCAAACCGATCCGCTCCGACCTCTTTGGGCTTCCAATGCTCACGCAGTTTTGGAGACTGCGCAACAGATGTGGCCGAGTAGAGATGTCCTGGATCGCGTTCAAGGAAGCAGCCCGAACGCGTTGTTCACGGAGACTGCTAGCTGCTATTTCAACAAGAACGAAAGCCTAACGGGAGACTATCCAGGTATCGAACAGCAGAGAATCTTTGAAGCGCTTCTGTGGCAGAAGGTTTTCAACACCTCCTACGTGGATGGTGCCCCTCCACAGTATAACTTCAGCATTGATCATAACATCACGGAGTTGTACGGCGCTTATGATTACCTCGATTTTGAGTACAACATCCCCGCCAATCTCACTGACACCTTCCCGCGTCAGCCTATGACCGCTATTGGCGTGCAGTGCGAATCGAGTAGCAGCGTGGGTACTGCTGACATCGATGGCGTTCGTTCAACATACTCAAACTTCTTACGCACCGACACACCGGTCAATATCCAGAGAAGCCGATGTGCAGATCGTTTTGGCGCAGAGACCCTCGGTTCGATGATTCCAGGTCGCTCCACGGATGATGAATGGCTTTCAAACTTCTTCACATCCACTGCCGCGCCACCTCTGTTTTACGCGCCTTATTCGGACGATCCTGACAGCAGTGACCAAGGGACGGGCTATATGATCCAACTCGGTTATCTCCAGGCTTCGCAGTTGCGACAAAGCATGTTGCGCGCCTACGCAGCTTACGCAACACAGCTTATGTATAACGGTGGGCAAGGTTTTACGGCTCGTGATGGCACCCATGTTACACTGCTCAACCCTAATATCACATCCTTTGTCTCAGGCACAGTCATAAAACAGGGCGTCGTGCCCGCAGCTGTTCCTGTCGCGCTGTTCTTCCTCTGGGCGCTGATCAGCATAACGCTCTGCGTCAGCTACGGCTTCCGAAAACGATGGAGCGCGATTCTGGATGGGCACACACTATTCAGATTAGGCGTAGAGCTAGAGGAGGGCGATAAACTGCAGGTGCAGAAGTATTCAAGCACAGCAGAAGCCGAGGAGTGTCTTGCGCTAAGCGAGATACCGGGTCTTGTGGGCGACATGCAACCAGGTTTTGCTATTGGAAGGATAGGGCTGGTTAAGATGAGTGTTGCTGCGAAAGATAAGTTGTATCATTGATTGTTTGTGTTAGCTAGAACATTATGTCTGCAACCAACCCATGCGTCACGATCCAGTTCCAGGGCAAGATTTGGGCATACTTCCAACCCGTGCCACGACGTTGAACATCCGATGGAGCCCAAGACTCACCGGTCGCTTTCCCTTCTGGCCATTCTCATTCGAGCCTCAAATCCGGGGTACGTCTGGGAACAGACCACCAACAAATCGGGTTGCCTGGTGGCGCACGCTTAGCTCGATCAACTGAGTGGTGCAGCGAAGCACACAAGGCTGGCCAACAGAAGACTCTGATACACCAGGCTGAGAAAACTTTACAGCTGCCAGCACATAGACGCATGCACTCTCCGCAGTGTCAAAGTGGCAACAACTTAGCAGGGTTGAGCCTCACTCTGGCGCACTCATGGGTGTGGAGGATAAATGACAGCGTTTGGCATTCAGTCCGATTCAACCGCAACTTAGAAGTCAACCTTCACCATGTCGATTAGCGACAATTCAACTGTGGCGGTGCTCCACGAGGAAGACAGCGCGTACGACTCTTTACGCGAAATCGATTGTTACAGCCAGTCAAAAGATACTGTTCTGGACAAATCGTTAGTCGAGCATGGCCCTTCACGCTCAGACACAGATACTAATATGACGCTAGACCCTATGTTGAATCTGAGATTATCCTATTGGATGCCGGACCTTCAGCCACACGCTTTCTAGTACACAGTTCCATGCTACAGAAGAGTGTTCCACTTTTCGCACTGGCTTCGAAAGGACAGCCCGTGACTTTGTCAAAGCTTGACGAATCAGCCATACACACGCTGGTCAATTATCTCTACACGGGAAGTTTCCAGACCTTGATTTCCCATGCACCAAGCAACTACAACGCTGCGTACGAAGAATTCAAGCTCCCAACTTGCGTATACTGTGCAGCCGTTCGCTATCAGCTGCCCGGTCTCGCAGAGCTTTCGAGGCAGAAGATTACTTATGCCGGACAGCACCTCCCCATCTTCGACATCCTGAAAATCGCTCGAGACCATGCATTTCCCCTGCTTCCTGAAGCTGATAGATGGTACTCTGACTACCTGGAGAGTATTGTGCAAGATGCTATGTCTCAGGACCCTGAACCTTTCCGAAAACCAGATTTCATCACCAAGGTCGAAGGGAACAGCCGTCTGCTGCAGATTGTTTGGAAGACTGTCATGAGCAACTATGCAGCTGCACCAGCTCAAGCCTCGGGTGAATTGCAGTTGGAAAACGGTGCTGAGACGCCACTGGCTGATAGTTCATTTGCGGAAAGTGAGGTCGCCACTCAGGAAAGCTTCCATCAGCTGCCGTCACCAACTGAATCTGTTCTGGACAGTCCACCTCCAGGATTGGCGCGAAGTTTCTCAAGAGATCCAGACCACCTTGACACAGTCTTATCTGCCCCTGGAAATGTCGAGAACCCAGCCGCAGCTTCATCTTCTGAGGTCGATGATTCGAGCGCACAGATCGATACTGCCTCAAACGACGACTTGGGTCTTCCAGCCATCGAGCCCACTATTCACCATGAAACCAAGAGCAAAGTAACAAAGAAGCAAGAAGAGGTCAAGAAGCTTGGTCATGTTCGAGCCGACTCTGTCTTGGAGGAAGAAGCCGTGCTCGACAAGGATTCCGACAATGCGAAGCACAGCAGTCTCGTTGAAGCAGTTCCCGCTGCCGGCAATGGAAATCAGGATACATCGAAGAAGGACAAGAGGAAGAGCAAGAAGAAGCGGTCTTCTATCGCTTTTTAGCTGCGTGTGCACACATGTTAATGCCTTCCGCAAGACGGCTTTTAGTAGTAATTTAGCAATGCAACAAGCTAGCAGTATTCTAGTCGAAAACAATGCGCATCTCTTTTCTCACACTCCACACCTGGCGCCTGAAGTGATGTCAACTATTTCGCTTACACGGAGTCAACCTACTGTCTTACATAGCCAATTGGTGGTGTCTTTCCGAGAGTGAAACGTCCATTCCTGAACATATCACCATGAGACCGGAAGCCTACCCCAGCCTATGGCGTATCAGGTTGACTTCGCGTTCTTTTTAGTCTACTAGTTGTGGGCGGAACAAGATGAATGCAAATCCAAGCAGTTTGTTTGTGCGTTGGTTTGACTGGAATCAAATTCGATGAGCAGAGCTCAGCTTCATTTACCACACGGGCTATTTTAGCTCAACAGGGAGGTGCGATGCGAAAATTGAACGTCAAGCTCTGAAACGATGGTAACTAGGTGAAGTATGCAATTAGACGCTCACCTGCTTCAACAAGGATCGTGTCTAGTGAACAGATTATTTTGTGAACCTTGGACACCGGAAGTTGTAACACGGAACGCCAGTGATCTTCTACATGCGCAAATTCTGTTCAAAATGTATCGAAAACAGCGGCTTTCGAAATGAGACCCGCGAACAGCATTAGACGGCAGTCGGCCAGTTTAAAATCCAAGACACTGGACAAAGTTTGGTAAACGGAGCAGCTGGAGCAGGTCATCCTGGCCATACTTGTCCCATTGAAGGCTTGTATATAGTATTTACAAGGAAATGCGTGCTGTACGATATCTGCCTGCGTGGGAAGGGGGCACCGAAGGTGGCTGTTTGCTCACACCATGAGCCTGACCGCACAGGTGTGGCACAGGTAATACCGCCTTCCATCCCCACTTCCTTTGCCATCTGTGTCATCTTGTCCAATTCACATCAGGGTGCCGTTGCTGCTCGTATACACTGCGAGGTCTTGACTCCGATCCTCCGCCGACCTGAGTAAGTTGTTGAGAACTCTGAACTCGAGCTTGAGTTTCAAGCTGTAGACTGCTGGTTTGAGGCTCGTTTGTATTTCGTAGAACCCGGCGTACTGGAGGCCCAGTAGAGCGATGTCGAGGGTCATCAAAATGATATTGACGTAGATGAGCTGGAACATTACCACTTTCCGAGGTTGGCATCGTGGACTTCTGGCAGTGTGGAGGTAATCCCTGGCGTAGTAGATGTAGAGTCCAGAGATGAGCGCTTCCTGGCAGGCGAAGATGGTGAGTTGAACACGTTCGTAGATATCGTAAGGTCTTAAAAACGGCGACGGATTTGAGGAGTTGACACCGTATACTAGCGCTGTGACAGGAACGTGACATGCGAAAAAGTTGGTAATGATGATGATGAGGACACATCGTAGCTTTCTGTCGTCGTGCAGCACGAGGTGTAATCTAGAGTAGAGGACTACAGATTGCCCTGTGACCATACTGACCCACCCAATGATGATCAGTGTTACGGAGAACAGGTCTGAAGTGGTGACCTGGAAGAATTTGAGAGTGTAGCCCAAGCTATTGAATGCGATGCCCCAGGTAGCGACGATTATGCTCCAGAAATAAAGACCTTTCCATCGCTGGAAAGTAAAGAGCGTCCAAACAGTGAGTTCAATTACACAAAAGAAAGAAACACCAAGAAGTCCGGCCATGAGCATAGCGATGGGAAAAGTTGTTTGCAGACCAGCAATAACGCCGTGAATGTTGTCGCTCATGATCGTTTGCTTGGCTCTGCAATGGAGCACCAGGGAACGAGGCGGTAGATAGCCTCCTTCTGTCGATCATGTCAGTAAGACATCTCCGTTCCCAAAATCAAAATGGATGCATGAACTCGTTGGATGCGGCTCTGACGTTGGGAGACGGTATGTCTTACATGTTGACCTGCCACTTGCCAGGACGGACGCAGCGCTTGCGGAATGGAACGCTGGCCTTGGCATGATGCTCATTCAGAATTGCAGGGTCGGGAATTACAGTCAAACTAAAGAACTCCATTGTCTGGAGGACATACCTCAATTTCCATAGTGGCGTGTAGGCAGAAGGCGTGCTCAATACACCATGACCATATTATATGGAATGCCTTGGCCGGCCAGAATGAAGTAATGGTTGAGCGTGTCTCTTTCTATAATCATAGAGCTTATGACAGGTACCCAGTATCGCTTCTATGACTTTGGGGCTGATTGCAAAGACCAAGACTCGTTTGAGAGTCATCTCGGTGCAGGAGCTTCCTCAATGTGCCTGGATTAGTGTCGAAATCCCGGTGTCGAAACCATGGTGATTACCATGTCTGAAAGCAGGTACAAGTTGTGCAAGTGAGCTATGCAGCGGCTGGCGATTGAGCTCTACATTTCGGAGGGTTGATATTTCTGGACAAAGCAAACATTTTTTTGGGCATACCTCAAGGGTAGGAGTTGTGGCATCGTCGGTAATTGACACTGGACGTCGTTACTTGCTTACACTACTTGTGTCTAATACTCTAGTACTGGCAGAGCTCAGAAGCCCATGTGAACACTCATTACAGTTTTTGAGCTAGCATGGATGCTGACCAAAGACCGACCAATGCGCTGCGAGGAGATGGTTGTGCTGATTGTGCTGATGGCGGCACGCCCTGAGTTGCGTAACATCGTCGTGCAGCACAATATATTGCGTGGCGCGTTTAGCAATCTGCTCGGTTTTACCAGTCACACAGCAGCACTCTGCAACGCTGTCGAACCCGTTGTCGGACCGGCTGACGGACATAACATGTCCCAGCCGCAGGTCTTTTCTCCACACTCGGACCTCTTTCACGGAGGCCCACTACCAACCCAACGCGGACCGACATAAATCTCGTTGGCCATCGCCTCACCCGCGCTGACTGCAGCAGCGCCAACATGCATCTGGTCAGCTGGCAGACATGTCAGGACGACGTTGTGACTGCGGATGCGGGACAGTGTGTGCTAGGGGCGGAAGCTCATTAAGCATCTTTTGCGCCGCCGCTAGCTCAACTGGTAACACGCAGATTCGTGGACGAAGTAGGCATGCTGCAGCATCGAGCTGCAAGTCGGCGTGTGGGCAATGGGCGAAGATATGAACAGGCGCGCTAAACAAATGGATGTCCTTGCTGAGGCTAAGGTAGTTACAAGCAGCAGGACGTGGATGTAATGATGTACAAAAGCGTAAGAGACTCCAACACACAGTACAGCTCGACGGAGCCTAGCGTAACATCCCTTTGTCCAGGACGAACATGTGTCATCGTGACCTATGGCAGATGACAACGTCATGTATGCACATAAGCTTTCCTAAGCGACTACGTTCACGCCCAGCACAGCGGGTGCGCCGACCAGAGCGCCTCCGTAGTGCTGTTCTTCAACGTGGTAGGCCAGCAGCAAGACGTGAAAGGCGGAGGTGCGGCGGCGTGATCCGCGACCAAAACGCCAACCAATACAGCGCGGGGTAGCCGATTCGACTCTGACGACGCCAGTGTCTGCCAATATGTCTCTGCTGCCCACTTATTCTTGTCAGCAATTTGCACACGAGGCGCGAGGCATTTGCTAAACCTGCGTGTCACAGGTTCCGTATCATGAGTCGTTTCTCGAAATGCACCCACATCGGCGCCTACGAAGCACCGGCAGACCGGCGCATTTTCACGATCCGGGCTCTTCACCATGAAATTGGAATGTGTGTACCTCGGAACACGGCAGGCGCGGCTGGTCGATGTATGGCAATTCTGGTACGACCTCACAAGTTGACGGTTTCTGGAACGAGCTAGCCATGCTGTTGGGTATGATCGTTGAGTTGCAATGGAGCCCCAAGACACATTTGTTTACCTATGTGGGCTTGTTCCCAAGGTTATTGGGGATCGGAAATTAGAGAGAATCGTCCAGGTCCTGGGACAAGGTTGGCCGCCACGAGAGCTAGTGCCTCGACCGTGTAGGATCTATGTCCGAGGTCGGTTTGCCGATTCGTGCTGCCGATTGGCCTGGAATCGGTGCCAAGGAGTAGTGTTGGTAGGCTATCCATAGCGTGTAGTGGTTGGTCGTGGAGACCAGAGTCGACGGCTCTGTTCGAGAAGAGTGTCGTTACGTTCTCATCCTTTCACGCGTTAATCAAATTTGCGTTCTAGAACGCACCACTCGCCGTCTGTGATCCTTTGTCACGAAGGAACTGCTCGCGCACGTGTCGCGCAGCAGTGGTCGGTCAAGGCGTTGCGCGAGTAATGCCGGTCCGACACTGGCGCTATCATAGCTTGCTGTCAATTGGCAATTGCTTGTGGAGAAGGGCTGGAGATGCCCCGCGGGGCCCAAAAGACAAGGATTGGTGCGCCATCGCCGTCTCAGGGGGTATTGCATGGTGTGCCTCAGGTCATCAGGTCGTGGTCGTGGCCGTGTTGATGGTGGTATTTGTGGTATTGTTTGTGGTAGTGGGTAAGGTCGAGGTTCGAGGCTGAGGCCGAGTACGAGCTCGACATCGTACCCCCGGTTCTATCTGCCCACAACCGACTGATCAGAAGGTTCTGGAGTTCACTCTAGAACCTTTGTTCCAGGCTTGGGCGCACGTGAGCCTCGAGTCGGAGCTAAAAAGGCTGATGCTGGTACGCGTTGGACGTTTTGCGCTTACTGGTCTAGCGGTGATGAGGCGGCTTGGTGGCGTGAAAGCAAACTCGACTAAAGCGAGCCAACCCCAGGCACTAAAGGCAAAACCGGAGGAAGCTAGGCCCTGAATGGCTGGAGGCGCACATCCTCCAAGCTACGCTTGCAGCACATGGCCCCGCGATCTCAAATCTCCAGCTTTTATTAATCTCGAGCTTGCCCTTCTCACTTTTCTGTTCCTCGTCCACGCTGCGTCCGAGTCACACCACCTGCACTGCGCTTGGGTAGCACGCTTCGTCAACACACACAGCGTACAGCTTCTACTCCATCGCCAACATGACTCGCTCCAACGAGAAGTCCGAAGAGGTGGCTCACCCCAAAGCGCTCAATGCTACCACCGATGTCAACATGACTGAGGCACCCGTCACCTGGAAGGCCTACCTTCTCTGCGCCTTCGCCTCCTTTGGAGGTATCTTCTTCGGTAAGTTCACTATCTACAATTTTTGTGGCGGCGCATGCTAATCGTCACCAGGTTACGATTCTGGATACATTAACGGTGTACTCAACTCCCCTCTTTTCATTGAGGAGGTTGAGGGTCCCATTTGCCCGCAAGGTCTTGCCACTCCCAATGGCGCTTGCGCTATCAGCAGTAACAACACTTCCCTCATCGTTTCTATTCTCTCTGCTGGTACTTTCTTTGGAGCTCTCGCCGCTGGTGATATCGCCGACATCTACGGCCGAAAGTGGACCATTGTCGCAGGTTGCATTATCTACATCATCGGTATGTATTCCTATGCTTTTTGACACAGTAGTTGGTCGCTAATCTCACATTAGGTGTTATTCTGCAAATGGCTGCCAGTGGCCGAGACCTTCTTGTCGCCGGTCGTGCTATCGCTGGTATCGGTGTTGGTTTTGAGTCTGCCATCGTCATTCTCTACATGTCCGAAATCTGCCCAAAGAAGGTCCGTGGCGCGCTTGTGTCTGGTTACCAGTTCTGCATCACCATCGGTCTCCTGCTCGCGGCTTGCGTCAACTACGGCGTACAGGGTCGCGGCGACACCGGCGAATACCGCATTCCCATCGGTATCCAGTTCGCCTGGGGTATTATCCTGGCCACCGGTATTGCATGCCTGCCAGACTCTCCCCGCTACTTCATCAAGCGTGGCCGTACCGAGCAGGCAAGGAAAGCTTTGATGAGGGTTCGCGGTGTATCGCCTACAGACCCCGCTTCTGAGCACCTCCGAGCCATGGTTGATTTCGAGCTTGCAGAGATCATTGCCAACGAGGAGTACGAGCGCGAGCAGACACCCGCTGGTGGCTGGCTTGCCGGCTGGACAAACTGTTTCAAGGGTTCCCTCTTCCAGTCCAACTCCAACCTGCGCAAGACGATTCTCGGCACATCTCTCCAGATGATGCAGCAGTGGACTGGTGTCAACTTCATCTTCTACTACTCGACACCGTTCCTGCAATCGACCGGCGCCATCAGCAACACCTTCTTGATCTCGCTGATCTTCACTCTGGTAAACGTCTGCTCTACCCCGCTTTCCTTCTACGGCATGGAGAAATTCGGTCGCCGCACGCTTCTGTTGTTCGGCGCACTTGGCATGTTGATTTGCCAATTCCTGGTCGCCATCATCGGTGTCACTGTCGGCTTCAACAAGTCCACTACTCTCGCTGATGGAACCACCCGAGCAAACAACCTCTCCGCTGTCAATGCTCAGATTGCTTTCATCGCCATCTTCATCTTCTTCTTCGCTACTACCTGGGGTCCCGGCGCCTGGGTTCTTATTGGCGAGGTGTTCCCCCTCCCCATCCGCTCTCGTGGTGTTGCGCTTTCCACGGCTTCCAACTGGCTGTGGAACACGATCATCTCTGTCATCACTCCGTAAGTACATGTACTCACACGAGAAAAATGCTCAGACTAATATGGAACAGTTACATGGTCGGCAAGAATGAGGGTAACCTTCGCTCTTCCGTCTTCTTCATATGGGGCGGTCTCTGCACGATCGCTTTCGTCTACACTTACTTCCTGGTTCCGGAAACGAAGGGTCTGTCTCTCGAGCAGGTCGACCAGATGATGGCGGAGACTACCCCAAGAACCTCGGCCAAGTGGCGCCCGACCCACACCTTTGCGGAGGCCAGCGTAGAGAAGGGCGGCGCGGCGCGCATGGAAGGTGGCCAGGTATTCATGGACACTGAGAAGGTCCTGCGTACGGCTTCCATCCACTAAACGACGCTCTTTATTTCGTAAGCGTGTCGTGGCAACCGGAACTCGGCTCTACGAAGCAACGTCTCGGTCTTGCTGCACATACCGCGAGATGGAGTTCGAAGTCGCTGCGAGGATGGGATCTTCATCATGTGTGTAGATTCGAGTGAGGTGCTGGCGAGAAAGTAGCGAACTCTACTATACTTCACCAGTCACCGGTCACTAGTACAATATTTAACTCTAATGCATCATCTTGAACAGGTGAACACCTGTTTATAATCGTATCCAAATCAGAAGAAGCATAGTAGGCTGTCCGTTCTCAATGCGTTCATGTGGACTTAAAATAACTTTGCGTCTGTAAAACTGGACAGAGTTTTCTAATTCCAGCCCGGATACAGATGTGGTGAGAGCTTTTCACAGAAGCAGCCCTATGAGAAGATGTACTATCGCATGAAACAACAAACCGATACCGTCGATGGGTATCCTTGTATTATTACCATTTGATACGACCACCAACCCAGCACATAACAATAACCGAGATCAACTAGCGTTCAAGCGAACTGTAAGTGATATTCCCGCGATCGGCCCGACTTTGTACGTATATGGTGAAGTGAAAGCGTAGACTTCGATCCTTCTCATGTGCATTGCTGTTGGTGGTGACAGTTGACAGTGAGCAAAAGTGACCGTACTACCGGACGGATTCTCGAAGAACTCGAGTGGAAACTTGTGCTCATCTGATCTCATTCCGCATACTTGACGTTGTGCGAAAGACACTCTCCTCGATGAGAAGGTATGATCTTGGGCTTGCAAAGATCGTCGTGACAAGGCTAGCTCAGGCTGCCATAATAATGCTTGTAAATGGAGATCTTGAACGAATATAGCAGCTGTCTGTCCATACCCTCAATCCTTTGCGTGGCTTTATTGGATAGAAGCCATGTCTGCAGCGCTATATAGACGCCAATATTTGGGAACGTTCGTTTTCTACCAGAGCGAATAGACATGATCTCAATCGTAGCCTTGAAGCGGGGAGTACGTACATCAGGATACGGTGAACTTCTTGTACTTGTCTTCACAGGAGTAGCACTTGAGTTCTTTAGACAAGAGTGTACTAGTTTAGTTAACGCATCGTTACCTTGCACGAATCCGGTCAAGGATGCATATTTGTGCATTGCATCGGGGGTAGCGCTAATATAATACGAGCTTCTTCGCACTGTGAGCCGTCACTGACCCGTCCAATCAGAAGCCAGTAGTTGCATTCCGCTGCAGCTGATGACTGAGCTGAATGATAGGCACAGCTGGATGCAAGTGCTAGCAGGCTGAGACGATAGTGGCTAGCTGAACAAGTACGAACTGCATCAATGCTGTGCATTGAGTCGGTCTGGCTAATATCGCTATGCGTCATACGAAGAGCGAGCTGGGGAAAAATGGTGATTTTGGACTGGTCACTGCCGTGTAGAGAATGCAGACCGATCCCGAAAAGTGTACTGAGCTACCCCAAAGCCCAGCCTAGCTAACGGAAATGAAGTCTTCTATGTCTATCTGAAAGTACAGTGTTGCAACACAAGCGATAAAGCGGTTGAAAGTCAGTTCATGCATTAGGGTGCAGTTCATGCACAGCCAGTCACACACTAGGATGCGCAGCCGAATCGCCTTGCACACATCTAGACAACGCATGCTCACTTCTGGATTCATAAACAGCGGTTGTGTGAAATTGGTATGGAGCAATACATCTTGCTAATGGACTACAATCTCAGTTCCCAAAAGCTACTGAGCATTCGCCATGTTCTTCGAGTACCTTGCCAGCACTTCGTTCCACATGAGTTCCAGGAGATCATAATTGACCCATTCAGGAGCAGTCAGCAACACAGTGTTAATAACTGTATCTTTTGTGACGTGTGGGTTCCTCTTCATAGCTTTGACATAGGTATCGCGCAGCTGAATGAGGAGCGAGAATTGGGTAATGGCGAGCTGCTGATCAGCCAAGCAGATGTCGAGGTTCTCTAGCGTAGCTGAGAAGTCGGTTCGGAAAGTGGGTTTGTGTCCCGTAGGTAGCAGCTTCTTCATTTCTGTGGCTACTTTCTGGAACGTGCTGATACCTTCCTTTGTCTTGTTGTCGATCTCAGTGGATTTCTCAGTGACAGTGGCAAGGTACTTGTTGACAATCTTGATCTTGCCGTCGAGCTGATCCAATATCTTCTGGAGCTGGTCTCGCTCTTTGGCGCCGTTGATGGCGGCGAATATAACGTCTATGCCGACAGCGAGAAAGATGCCAATGCCAGTGCTTGCAAGCGCGGCCGAAGTCGAGGACTCGACAATTGCTTCGGTGATCTCTTCAGCACCATCTTCGGCGAGGGTTTCTAGAGACTCAGTGGATGCAGCTTCTGTCACGTTGGTGATACCAGCATCTAAGGCGTCCTCTGCGAGCGATTCAACAAGTTTCTCACTCTCTTCCACCGCAACTTCTTCTGCCCCACCGATGATAGCCTGCTTGGCGAGCTTCCCTAGATTGACCACGAACTTCAAAACAAGAATCCCGCCAATCAGCTCAGAGCTGCCTTCAGTTGCGTTGAGAACGACATCGCCTTTCACTGGAGCAGGAAGGGCATCAATCTGGGTCTGGAACTCGGCAAGTTTCAGGTCGTCCATCTGTGTTGTGGTCGAGATGTAAAGCAATATCGAATTGTTCACAAGCAGGAGCTTGAACTTCTCAAGTTGTTTGTTGAAGGCGATGACATCTGCTTGAACGAGATCTTGTTTCGCGACAACCGAGTCATGCTTGTCGTTGACCTCCTTTCGCATATAAGGAAGGTCGTATATCCAGTCATCAAAAGGAAGAAGTCCCATCCTGAATTCTTCCAGACAAGATGATGGATTATCAGGGCGTGGATTTGGTAAACACAGATGTTCTAGGGAATTCCAAGATTGAGAGCAGAAGATATGTGGTGGAAGGTTTGTGGTAGAGATGAATTTCCGTAACTAACACGGGTGATATGGGGTATAAATACTAGCTGTCCATACTTGCTTCCATCAGCTTACCCTGTGGTTCTAGATGCAGTGAACAACGTGCAGCTGAAAAAGCGAGGCACAAAATGCCGGGATAGGCTGGGCATGCCCACTAGTTTCCCCCTCTAACATTGGTTCTTCTGGTTTGCATTAGTCCTGCGACTTTTTTAACCACTCCAATCGCCATTATCAGCTGTGATGGGAGCTCCTCTTTTGCTTCCAGCTCCACACAATATCTCTCTCAGCCACAGGCTCCTGTCTGAGACATACCCAAGTCGTAAGTTGCGTCAATATGCGTACTAATACATGATATCATACGAGAGTTGCTGGCTCAGCTTGTCTGGACAAGACACTAATACGGATTGTTAGTTGTGCTCTGTAAATCACCAATAACGTTAGGCGTGCTAACCGAGCATCCTAGCCTTATGCCTAGCGTCTATTCTGTGGCTTGTAGCTGAAAGCTGAAGGCTATGCCAGATCTGAATTTATGGACCACATCAGCTTGAAATTTTCGATTGTTCAGTTCTAGCTTCGCTCTTCAGCTTACACTGATCACAGCTCAAAGTCAACGTTCCTCTGTGTGCAGCCTATCAAATAGAATTACAGCTTTCACGAACTGTCTACATTCTCAAATATGATTGCGTCACAGTGGTCTAGACTGCGGGCTTCAAGATTATTGCTGCAATGCTGGCGATAGCTTCTAAATGTGCATCTCAATCGAGCATGATTCTGTAGTCCTTCAATAGTCTAGTGTCAATTTTCCATGTCACTTCCTTGTCCAAGCGGACCATTGATCCGACCGTAAGCTTCCGTCCAACTATATATAACTCTCTGTCTCCTCACCTTTCTTTGAACACATCATTGCCAATAAACAAGTTTGTGTATTTTACCCCTTTATTCTTGGTTACATCAACCTTTGTACTTTACCAGAAACAGGACATGGGGAACTCAGGCTCAATATTGCCATGGGACGACTGGATCTACCATGTCGACGACTTGAAGAACGAGGCCAACAGTCTACACAGCCAAGCAACATCTATCCAGGACGCCATTCGCGCTAAGGTAGTCCAATACAACACCCTGTTAGACCAGACCAAACAACTGCTATCTGCAAATGCCGCCCTCGTCATTATAGCCCGAGCCATAAAGTTCAATGATCTGGACCTGCAAAAGTATGAGACTGAGCTTCAGACCATGCCTGATCCCCCTGCAGGCTGCGTTCCAGCCAAGTTCGGGGCATTTCTTTCGGAAATTACTGGATCCGTCCTGGTGTTAAAATCAGTGGTGAATCTCGCCAAGATAGCTAAAGCTTCTTGGTTTATAGAGAGCGCAGATATCGGGGGCGAGGCCGGCGCGGAGCTTGGAATCGAAGGACTTGCTGAAACAGGTGTGGAGGTGGGAGTCGAAGCTGGTGTTGAGGCTGGTGTTGAGATCGGTGTAGAGGTTGGTACAGAAGCAGCACTTGCGGAAACCGGAATCGGAATTATCGCTGCTGTTGGACTCGACGTCATCTTTGGGGCCATCAACGGCGCCCAGGAGCGTGATCAGATCCAAACGCAGATCGACAAACTCAATGATGCTCTCAAAAAGCTCAGAACTTTTCAGAGTGAACTAAGAGACAAGTTCAACAAGTTGGACAGCGTTGTCACCGAGGAGGAAGCGCGGTTCAAAGGTATCACCAAAGCCCTTCAGAATGTTATTCCCTACGGCCCTTCCGGAGCGTGGCAATCCCTGCAAAGCGACGCAAGTGCCATCACTCAATACCTCGACGCACAGACCGCTGCGTTGACCTTTTATGGTCTCTTGTCCCAGTTGCGTATAACGTGTCTGAGGGCGAAGGAACGCGCACCTACTGCATCCAAGGAAGCTATCATTTCTGCAGTACTTATATCAGCCAAAGCAGATGTTTCCCACGAGCAGCTTGAGAAGCTTTGGGACATTCTGCAGCAATACTCCGACGGTATGAAGGATGTCAAACCATAATCACAAATCACTCAAATAAATCTACATCTCAAATTGCATTCAACGGGTGTCGAGCAGTTCCAATGTTCTCATATTGAGTGATCGATAATACTGCTCAAGCGAGAAATGATGATGTACCTGTGTTTCTCGGTTGGCGGATACTGTGGCTGTCAAAAATGGTGACCACAGGGTACTGACTGACCATGTCTTCATCGGTTGTCTTAATAAAGTCGATACTTTGGCCCTGGGTTGCGTAGAGTATCGCAGCAACGCCAGCGAAATGATCGCACATTCTGATGTTAGTCTACATGTTACGACCAATACTGGATTGCCACGGGCTCTGTCTTCCAGGACTGGTGCTGCTCCCCCTGCGCTCTCAAGCAGCTTGTTTCAAGAGCATGGAAATATCAGCTAATTTCCAGACATAGTTGTCACTTAGAAGTTGGCTTACAAAACTGACTTGTCATGTCACTCACGCCCATTTTGACCACTACTTGCACAGTTGAAGCTCCAGATGTGACTGTCTGCCTTCTCAATGTGAAGGTATGAGCCATTTGCATATTCGGTCACTTTTCTGCACATCTTGAGCTGCGTAAAGAGTGTAAGTATGGAACGGATGGTGGTCGTTGCGTCACACCGACTTACGGTGGGAGTTGGTGGCATCAAGATCCTTGAGAGCTTTATCATCGACCTGCTGAGCACAGTCTACATCTCGGTCATCACGAGCGCAAAAATGTGTAAGATCGAAAATTCTAGCCAGATAGTACCTAAGTATGCCTCAATATGACTTGAAGCTTAGCAAGCAGCCGGAATAGAATAGAGCTATGAGGATACTGGTTTGGTCAATACGTTTCTCACCCGCAGACCAGCTGCTGCCTTTTCCGTATCTCTTCTGTGCGTCTAGACGTTTTTCAAGGGTCAAGAAACAAACAAACATAATCAAGTATCTCGAGAAAGAACACGTTTATATCTTAGCTACTATCACTACACAGATATATAGAGAGGTAAAGAATCATAAAACTTTTCAGAGTTTTGACACAGGCTATCAATGATTATGTAGTCCATTTGCCCTAAGGGGCGAGGTTGAGAGAGACTAGACAGAGATGAGTGGGGAAGCCCAAAGTTTGGGGGTTGCAGAAGAACTTGATCTTGTAGTGTGACGTATGTATATCGTCACGTCTTAACAAGCATGATTTCACACGATCCCCTATCGCAACATCTCGGAAGACATTCGAAGGGAAGTAAATGTTTAATGTTCCGCTAACGGCGATGCAAAATGGTTCCAAATGTGGATGGCATTTCTCAATGTGACGTACAATCAACACCCAAAAGCAGCCGACAGTGAAATTGAATGGCCACTACGATTGATGCCAAGACACAGTTTCTCGAAATGCGAATCAACGTTTTCGAACAGATGTACACTGATGGTGGAAAATGACATAGATTTGTCTTATGGTACGTCAGAGCTACGATATCGGGCGAGAATATCATAAATGCGTCACCTCATCCACGTCCAATTTTATGTTGGATGTTCTGTATAACTCAGCCTTACTCACTATGCCTCAATACAAAAAACCCAAGCGGCGTAGTGTCACCACCAATTCATCTCGACTAAAATGCCTCGCCAAGGAGACGGAAGTTCCGACAACGGTCCATTCAAGGAGGCAGAACACGACATTGTGCATGGTGCAGGACCTAAAGAAGTATTCGCAGTATTCCCCTGCCACAACTTAACTAGTAATTCTTACAGGTGACGCAGATTTCCCGCGTTGCCCGTGCCGATAAAGCTGCCCCGTTGCCTGAGCATGAGAAAGGGGGTGCAATTGAGGGGTTGAACGCCAGTGGTGGAGGCTACAGTCTTCCTACAGTCGGGAACCAGGGCAAAGGCCCGTTAAAATAGGCGGCAATCAGTCAAGTGAGATACAAGTTACACTCAGCCTGTTGTGCTCATTCAATGAGAAGCTTCTGAAAACGACAGGACCTTCCAATCTCTCCACCTAGTATTCTTCTGTGTGTGAGACTTCGTCACGAAGCTCAAAGAACCTATAGGCATGTGACGACGTGAGAAACAGATCCTCTTCGACTGGAGGGAGCCTGAGGCTCTTACTCGACAAAATGTTTTTGTGGATTGTTACCAAAATTGGCAGGACTTGACTCCCGGTCCGAGTGTTGTCGTAGGGGACTGTGTTTGGATGCAACCTAGATGATGAGTGGTGCCCGAAGTCTTGACATTATATCCTAGGATGGTTGATAAGCTGCACACAGCGTGGCGTAGACTGTTGTCCATGAGATTAAGTAGCTCATTGTGAAAAGCAGTCTTGTTCGATTTTAGGGCTTTGTTTCCGAAGGATATAGCCGAAACATTTCCCAAATGTCCAGTAGTGCACTCTTCCTGCGCTGCCCACATTTTCCGGCAGCGACGCGACATATTTCGAGTTGAGGCCTGCATCAGTCCGGAAAGACATTCAGAGAGACATCAGAGTTGTGCACATCCGCCGGAGATGGATGTTGGTAGGGCCTGCCACGCCTAGGTTTTGCAAGACTAGAGTTAATGATCAGCTGCGGGACTTCTATGCTCGGCTAAAAGTTCCTTGAGACCGAGTGCAACATACACTGGCCTAAGAGTGGTAATGTTGTTCCTGTAAGGAACCGTATAATCGCTGTTTGGGCCACAACATCTCATTTTTGAGCTAGTGTTCCGCAAGAAGGAGCGTTTCGAAACAAAGTCGCAACAAATTCTGCGAAATGGGAGCTTTCTCAGCATGATTGGAATGGTCAATCTGTTTAGGCGATATCTATTTCAGCAGGTAGGGAAAGAGCCCTAGTGCTTGCTCTGTGCCACTATTGAAGGTTTGCCACATGTTATGTCGATGCTTCGAAAGAAGATCATGTGAGAAGAAAGAAGTAGATTATGTCCATTTGTAAAAATTGCGACGATCTGTATAACGTGGAAATCATTGTACTGTAGAGCATTGAAGCTCTATTTTCTTGTTTTAGCAATCTGTGCCATCAACGTGACATCACATTGACCCACTGCCGATCGTAAATCATTCACGTTGTTATTCACTGTTGTGTGACATTCGTAGATCGTCACTAATCATCCCGACGTCACCTCAGCACCGAGTGAACAGACATATATTAAGTGTCTTTATTCCTGGGGCTAATTAGATGTTCAACGTCTTTCTCGGAAAGTTCCACGTTCCATGAAACTCTTCTACAAGCTTCTTTCTGCTCAAAAAAGTCCTGTCTCGCGTCTTTGTCTCTCTCAGCGCCGAGGTCTGAGCGAGACCCATCTAAGCCGAAAACCTAGGTGCACCACTAATCCTCTCAGTAAGATGCCAGACCTTCAAGTCGTTAAAAGCAAGCGGCTCTGGTGGAAAGAAAGTGTTGTATACCAGGTGCGACTTTACAAAAAACCTTTCCCGTAACCAAATCTGAAGAACTCTCAGATCTATCCGGCCTCTTTCCGCGACACAAATGGCGATGGTCATGGCGACATCCGTGGCATCACAGAGTCTTTGGACTACCTGAAAACGATTGGAGGCGAGTTGAACCCTTCTGGATGGTGCAACATGCTAATCAGTAATGGCCACAGTTGATGTGATCTGGATTTCTCCAAGTAAGCTGTTACACAAGAAACAAAAAGACTCACTCTGATATGATCGCAGTCTATAAAAGCCCCCAGATAGATATGGGTTACGATATCTCTGACTACATGGACGTAGATCCAAAATACGGAAGCTTGAAGGACGTTGACGAGCTTATTGCGGAGCTCGGAAAACGTGATATGAAGCTCATGATGGATCTCGTTGTGAACCATACTTCGGACCAGGTAATTTGACAGGGGACCTGTGGAATACTGTTTGGCTGCTAACATGTCCACAGCATCCTTGGTTCCTCGAGTCAAGATCGTCTACTGACAGTCCCATGAGGAACTGGTACTTTTGGAAGAAAGGTAGAATGGACAAAGAAGGCAAGCTTCACCCCCCCAACAATTGGTGTCGTACCCTGGACACAACCGAATCGGCCTGGGAGTGGGATGACAAAACTCAAGAGTACTATTTATCCATCTTTTCGCGAGAGCAGCCGGATCTCAATTGGGAGATCATCGATGTACGAGCTGCTGTTCATGGGATCATGCGCTTCTGGCTGAATCGTGGCGTCCGTGGCTTTCGAATGGATGTCATAGACCATATCTCCAAAGTCCAGAGCTTCCCAGATGCCAAAAATGCGATTGCAGGCCAATACGTCCAACCAGGCCATGAATTCTTTGCCAACGGACCACGGCTAGATGAGTTCCTCCACGAGATGCGACGAGTGCTGGATGAGTACGACACCATTACTGTTGGAGAAATGCCTTTCGTGAACGACGAGGATGAAATCATCCGCACGGTCGGATTACAGGGATCCTTGAATATGATATTCTTGTTTGAGATATTGAACGTGGACAATCAGCCTGGCCATTCAAAGTGGTCATATTCAGAATGGAGTGCTTCCGACATGGCAAGAATCCACGAGAAAACACAACGTATGATGATTGAGAAGGATGGATGGAACGCGATCTTTTGCGAAAACCATGACTCGCCAAGATCAATATCGCGATTCGCAGACGATAGTGATCAATGGCGCGAATACGCAGCTAAGATGCTGTGTACCAAACACACCACGCTGGGAGGAACCGAGTACATATATCAAGGCGAGGAGTTGGGAATGCGCAATATCCCCCCAGACTGGCCAATCGAGGAATACAAAGATATTGAGACTCAGAGGTATTGGGAAGCGTAAGTCCGTTGTCTCAAGGGTAGTATTACAAGTTTGGCTCACTCCCGCGACTAGTGCCAGCAAGGAGTTTGCTAACAACCACCGGAAGCTGGATTATGCGCGAAGGCTCATCCAGCTCAAAGCTCGCGATCATACGCGGACACCGATGCAATGGGATGCCTCCCCGAATGCGGGATTTTGCAAGGAAGGTGTGAAACCATGGATGAGGGTGAATGACGACTACTGTCACGTCAATGTTAAGACACAGTTGGATGACCCACAGTCTGTCTTGGCCTACTGGAAGCGTTGCATAGAGTTCCGTAAGAGCCATAAAGACGTCTTCATTTATGGCGGATTCGAGATCCTCGACTCCGAAAACAAGGATGTAGTGGCCTTTCGACGCTTCTCACTTGAAGAGAGTTGGGTCACAATTACAAACTTCACTGGGAAATACCTTGAGTGGTCTGGCCTCGGAGATCTCGAAGTGGAAGAGTGGGTGATCGGGAACTACCCGCTCGAGGCGCACAAGGATGGCTCGGGACACACGATCAGTCTTAGACCGTGGGAGGGGATCATTGGAAAATGTTCGGCAGTGAAACATTGATGCAGCTGTATCACTTTATGGATCGAGATGTTGAGCGATAGATTGCACGAAAATTTCGTTCGTTTCAAACGGTACTTTGTACGGAGAGGACAGTGCACACATCTATCACGTGCCGTGTGTTGAAAAATCTCGATGACGCTTGTGTTCTAGCTTTGCTCCACCAAGCAATATCACCCTGGTTCGAGTAAGGTTCCATCGCAAGAATCAGGCAAGAGATGCTTCGTGATGCTGCATCTCTGCATTGATTTGGTTCCTTGCATTGTTGGTCGACAATGGCTGAGGCTGTCGCGTGCCTTTCGAAGTGCAGTATATAACCTTTTCGTGTTTGAAATAATGACTAGAGATGGGCTACGGTGTTTGCTTGACTTTATTTCTTACAAGGCTGTACTTTCATGAAAGACAGTAATCTCAAACGCAATGGTGAGCTCTAGCCCGCCAGCAGTATGTTTCATGGAGATCCCAGTACATGACAGAGTATGATAAGCAAGTCAATCTCCCATATTGAGCCCACGTTGTGAAACAGACGTTCCATCTTCGCAAAAGTTACGCAAAGCTCGCTATCTTCATGTTGCATTGCAGAGATTACAAGTATATTAGATATATGGTTATCAGGATGACGACTCTAATTTGAACGTTGACAAAGATCACGTGGTTTGGACGTCATCGAGTCTTACCCATGCGTAAATAGACGCATCGGTCAAAATCATAACAAGGTAATCGGCTAACGAGTCATCTGAAAAAACAGTAAAGTCATATCTGAAGGATATCAACGTCATGTTCATGTTGTATATATCTCGAACCACTGTCAACAGTCAGTACTCTCTTCTTTCACAGACTTATTCGCAAGGGACCACAAGTAAATTCGATTCTTTGGCTGACACTCAGATACAATCTTTGACCTCAACAACTCCTCGAGTAGCAAGATTTCATAATGACGAAAGTTCCTGAGTTAGTTGATCAACTCCTCAGAGCAGAAAAAAATCATGTCTAACATTGATCCAAAGGCCAGTCCGCACGACTGCATACAAGCCGCACCCTACTGAGAAGATGAAAGCAGCTCTCTGGACCGGTTCCAAATCGATCGAATTAGGTGTCGTTCCCAAGCCTACTATCACTGCATCTAAGGATGCCATTGTTCGCATTACTCATTGCACCATCTGCGGCTCAGACCTGCACATGTATGCCGGTGACATGAACAAAGTCATGGAAAAGGGCTTAATTATGGGCCATGAAGCAATCGGTATTATTGAGGAGGTCGGACCCGAGGTAAAGGAGCTGAAGGCAGGGGACCGTGTCATAATCTTACCGGTTATCGCCTGTGGTGAGTGCTCTTACTGCAAACGTAAAGAGTTCTCGCTCTGCGACCAGACGAACCCAAGCAAAGAGATGGAGCAGATGTATGGTCATCGTCTGTCAGGTATCTTTGGATATTCTCTGGTCACAGGAGGATATCCTGGCAACCAAGCAGAATACTGCCGCGTTCCCAATGCAGATCTGGTTTGCGTCAAAGCTCCCAAGGATACGCCGGCCGAACAGCTGGTCGCTCTTGCAGATGTAACGCCTACCGCTTGGCACGGTTGTGAGCTCGCTGAAGTAGGCAAGGGCGATGTCGTTGGCGTCTGGGGCTGTGGCGCGGTGGGCCTCTCAATCCAGCGCTTGGCGAAGCTTCGGGGAGCCCGAAAGGTCTATGCAGTTGACAAAGACGTCAATCGGCTCAGTATCGCTGCTTCCTTTGGCATGATCCCCATCAACGTGGATGAACACCAGGATCCGGCAGATTTCATTCTTTCCCAGGAACCACATGGCTTGGATCGCGGTATCGAAGCGAGCGGCTTCAGAAGCACGAACTCAATTGCTCACGCGACTATGAGGTCGCTAGGAATCGAGGGTGACAGCTCGGATACTGTGAGTGCGGTGATCAAAGCAACGCGGAAGGGTGGAAATGTCGCTCTGATTGGCGATTTCTTTTACACGACGAACAACTTCCCTATTGGGATGTTGATGGAGAAAGCAATCACCCTGCGCGGCGGACAGCTCTACGCTGAAAAGGTACGTGCAAAATGTGTAACATGTTCGCTGGGCTCTGACCATTGCTAACAACTACCGCTTGACTTCTTAGTACTTCCCTTTCCTTCTGAACCTAGTCACTGAAGGCAAATACGACCCTTCATTTGTGTTTACGCACAAAGGTTGGTCAAAACATCGCCTGGACGGAGTTTCCGTTGTGGCTAACCGTGTGACTTAGACAAGTTCGAAAATATAGCTCAAAGTTACGATGATTTCCACAATCACCAGGTGCCAGGAGGCCTTAAGGTCTGTCTTGCGACTGCCTTCGGTAGAGAGCAGAGTGCCACTTAGTGTTTGTCTATAGGGAATACTATTCATTTGATGCACACGCTCATTAACCATACCCTGCTAAACGCAATGAGAAGCTCATATTTTACAGAGGGTTCACAGTCTATTTCTGTGTTCGTGACGGATAGGTGCGATGGCTTACTTGAATTGAGACTAACACAAGTTGCACAGCTCAACCTCCACCAAGTCGGCACACCTCCCTCGCACACCCCTCACAAAATGCACTCTCATGCGGCGGTCCCTTCTTCTCCTCGAAAGGCTGATCATCCATCCTGACTCCTGCCCATTTCTTGAGCCTAAACGCAACACGCTCAACATACGACTGCACATTCAGCGTCAACGCACCCAAGCGATCACACCGTTGTCCGAAAACCTCTGCGCTATACCCGTTGTGTGCATACCCTCTGATGACGATAGCGACAATTTTGCTGCTCCAAGATTGCTTCGGGCATGTGCTGTATGTGCACAGAAAATTGCCCATAACGTTCGTCGCGCGCTCATTGTTGAAAAGGGTGCTGGGCGGGTGAAAGTGCGGTGCAGGGATGTCTGGTACTACGGCGTACGCGATAAGGTTGTGAAATTCGAGGAATGTGTATGAGATTCGCGAAGCTTTTTGCTTTGGGCGCTGGCCTGGCGCCGGAGCAGAAACTTGAACGCTCGAGGCGTCGCGTAATGTTCGTGCGTTGTATGGTGGTGGCGAGGTCGTGGGCGCAGCATGGAGTGGGACTGCGACAGGGCTTTCTGCGTGTTGGTGGTTGGTGCGTCGCGCTGGTGTTGCTCAAGTGCGCTCGCACTGCGGAATGACCGATTGCATGGCTTGCAGTCATGCGTCACTGCGTGTACAGGCGAATTCTGCTGGTGCTGTTTGAGCGCTGTTATGCTACCAAAGGAACGATCGCAAGATACACAAATCTGCATACTGTTTCCAAGCAACATTTACTGTTGTTTCCTGAGGATAGTGTACAAGGCAACAAGCGTCTATCTACCTGGAGCGTAAAGGCTGGGCGCGCATAGAATAGCTTATGAGAGTTGAAAGAACGGACATACCCGCACTCTGGTGTGCTATGAGGCATCTCTCGATCCAATGATGCGGCAACACATGGCGGATGTAGATGCATGCTTCGAATCCTAAAGTTATTTCAATTGCGCGAGGAAGGATTATCTACTGTTGGCAAATTGACAACAGTAGCAGAGTCAGGCTGTTGGTGTTTTCATACAACATTGTCAAATGCACCGTTCAAAGCATTTACAACGACTCATCGTGAAGTGGCGTGGTTTGAGCTCTTCGCATGTGCATATGGCCTAGCTTTCGCTACCGTCCCATGAGATGCGCACAACACTCAGATCGTCGACCCATATCCTCGAAGCGAAGTACTATGCTGAATTTGTTGGGATCAGAACCTGATTTCCACGTTACCTCACGTAATGTAATCGCGCTAGTGACCTACGCCACATCCGCGCAGCTGCGTCGAGCAACACCTTAGTTAGCTTCTGTAGATGAGCAGCGTCGCTGAATACGTGGCATTCCTGAGTGGACTGACACTCGTTGCCTGCCCCCGCTTTGGCCAAGAAGAAGTACGATGATCTCCTCCATGGGGCTGCTGAACCGGGGCACGTAGCTATCAGATCAAAGCACCTGATATGCACGACCTGACCTGCACTTGATACGTTCACCAATACGTGATGACTGCTATAGGACTATAATTAGACGGCCTGTAGTTGGCCCGTCGCGGACAGTGTTTGGCTGGCACGAGGCTGCGCTTCTCCTCCGGTCTTGCATCTTCCGCTGGTTCTCGCCAATCGTAAAGTCACTTCGCTTTCGCTTTGATAGGCAGCCGGGTGGATTATGCATTGTGCGCTGTGGTGGGATGCAGTCAGATAGTAAAGTGGTTGTGGCAGGGCTGTGTACAGCACAGATATAAGTCAGCCATGCTCGACTTCGATAAGGTTGGTGACCTTAGTCTTCTAGTCTAGTACAGCCAAGCTTTGAGCGAATTATCTGCGAGTAAGTAATTGACTGCATCGTTTTGTATAGTACGCGTCACACTGATTGATGGGTCATCCAAAACCGTAATGAGTGCTATACTCTCAATAAGTATGACTGACTTAACCAGGAACACCTCAGGACCATCATATTATACTTCCAAAAGCAAACATGTCCAGTGATGGAGAAAGCTGTGCAAAATGTACCAAAACCGGACAGAACACAGAGTTGAAGAGCTGTGGAAGGTGCATGGCCGTGTCCTATTGTTCTCAAGAGTGCCAAAGACAGCACTGGAAAACACATAAAGTCAACTGTACTACAAAAGTTGTGTCCACCACTGCTCCAGACAGTGGACAACAACTCGATCCGCCACGCCAGCAAAATTGCAAAGTTGCAACGATTCCAGGCAAAGGTCGAGGCCTGTTGGCAACCTGTAAGCTACTAAAGGGCACACGGATACTGACAGAAAGTCCCATTTTGATTGTACCTCGAGACTCTAGCGCTCCCGATGCACTTGAAGCAGCCATACGAAGGAACCTGGAAACGCTCAGTAGTGATCAGCGGCAAGCGTTCTTTGCTCTCCACAGTATGTACACCAACGAAGCAAACTCCACACTTGGTATTGTACGTACCAATGCTCTTCCTCTTGGAGCTGGAGCCACGGAAGGTGGACTGTTCCTCCAAGCGTCACGTATCAACCATGCATGCAGCAACAACGCACAGAACGCCTGGAATTCCGGAACAAGGAAGCTAACGATTCATGCTTGCGATGACATAGAAGAAGGAGATGAGATCTGCATATCTTACCTCGAAAACTCAGAGAACTATATATCCCGGCAAAGAAACCTGAAAGCCCGCTTCGGCTTCGATTGCACGTGCGCACTGTGTTCACTCTCACCGCAAGAACGTACACAAAGCGATGCTCGTATCAACGAGATCGTTAGGCTCGATGGAATTGTTGGCGATGGTATGAGCATCGTGAATACCCCTCTGACTTGTCTCCACCACGTGAACGCGATGCTACGGCTTATGGAAGAGGAGCACATTACCGACGCAAGAGTTCCACGAGCCTACTACGATGCCCTACAAATAGCAATCGCACACTCGGATCAGGCGAGAGCAAAGGTTTTCGCTCAACGCGCGTACAACGGGCGAGTGGCGTTGGAAGGGCAGGATGGCCCAGAGCCAAGGAGACTGAAAGGTTTGGAGGAACATCCCAGTACCCACAGGCTCTATGGGACGACATCCAAGTGGAAGAACGGGTTACAGAAAGTACCGAAGAACATGCGTGTTGCAGATTTTGAAGCCTGGCTTTGGAGAAAGAAAGTGTTGTTGTAAGAGGGCAAAATTTGTATGTCGACACGGAACCAAGTCCCTATCTTCCACAGAGAGGCCTGCAAGTTGAGCATTGGACAGAGATATTGCGACAAGACCTTTTAGTAACACCTTCGTGTAAGTACGCTTACATATTGGCCTGAGTCTGCAGCAGCGATGCATGTATCGTTTTGCTCTCTTGTGGCCGTCTCAGATTAAACAGTCGGGCGGGCTTCTTTCAAACGTTGATGATCAATTTGGCATACATACTCTACTTCTCAAACACCCTGATCAATCAAACGTCAGATATCTCTACCATACTTGCCCCCTTCACCAGCTTTGCCTCTACTTGACTTTTTGTTGTATGCTCTCCGCCCCGTGTATCTTCTCCGCCCTTTGAGTCTGTTTTCTCCACTCCCAACCTGCTCTTCGCTTTCTTTTTCTCTTGTTGCCACAGATCCCACGTGCACTTCTCACCCCAAAGTTGGGCAGCGGTGAAGACGCAGTGCAGCACTGGTATCAGAACCTTCATTGTGAGGGTCCACTTATGGTATAATGCTCCGTACAAGCCGAATATTGTCGCCGTCTCAGCTATCGTTCCGATAAGAGAGCACCAGAAGGCAATGCAAAAGGAGCAAAGGAGTGTCGAAGATGCCACGACTGGATCACGGTATATGATCATGGTGACATGTGGAGGAACCTCGACAACAAGGTCGTAGAATCCTATTTCGCCTTAGCACAACACTTGGCATCGGGTGAATTTAGCTCTTACCCCAGAACAAACATAAGACAACCTCTAAGCTAGAATCACGCTGATGATGCGATGCACTCCAGTATAGCGTCAATTGGCCCATCACCAAAACTCCGACATGATGTGCTACAGCCACATAGCTGATACCCTCTCGATAGGAGAGCTCATGTGCGTACATGACACTCACGATCATAATGGCCAGGTACAGTGCATCGCCCATCGTGAAACCATCATCTTCACGCCCGAAACCCACATGGTGACCAAACATCGGTGTTTGGAAGTCGGCATGCCCAGTCGCAACAGCAAAAAACGGGTAGATGGCGAACAGTAGAACGAAGATCTTCGCCACGAAGGATAGGTGGTGGTTGACGAAGCCACGCTTCTGCCGTGCGTTGAGTGTCGGCCATGTTCGTTTGTAGATCAAGCCTTTGCTGAGAGCTGCTTCGAAGACGTACTGGCGGAGGAAAAAAAAGAGAACAAGAAGCTGCGTCATGTCAGAAGGCACGGATGCGGTGACAAGAGAATCACAAGAAACTTACAACTGCGAAGACCAAACCAGACTGTCTGATCATGGGTGATAGAGTTACGTTCGGAAGATTGTGGAACCCAGGTTGGAGCCCCTCACTTAGTTGATTGCTCAGACGTAGCGAAGACTCCATGCTATGTGCGTTGGTGAAATGATAAATCTCACCAAGAAAGCAAGAAAAGGGATGGATGGAACGTGCTGAAGAGAGTATTAAAGTTTTGAAAAGACTCAAAAGCAGGCGAGGAGAAACAAAAGGGTGAAGGAGAGATATTTAAACCCCAAGATACTAGATAGAGAAGACAATAGTCCGTATGCAGTCGCTACCAAACGAACCCCTGACTTTGAAATGGTCTACCCCGTATTGATACGGACCCCAGACCATCACCGACTGCGCCTCAGTGCACCATCAAGCCACCACATCAGGGCTGCCCAATAATTGTGATTGATGGCTCTTCCTAGGACTGTGACGGCTGGGTCGGGCTTGAAACCGTGGCACTGGGCCAATCATCCCCGCATAATATATGGCGCACTGCAAGAAGTGTTGCATCAGCGACTAGTCTAGGTCAGCTACGCCTGTTGGCGACGGAGTTCGAACGGACGGGCGATATCTGGATAATAAGCGTCAAAGCGAACTCGTATACAGTCCGTGGGTGGCTGTTAGTAGACTTGTGTTTGCAGATGATCTTCAACCGCATCAAGAACTGAATGTCTACGGTGTAGGAGTTGCTCCCACAATCCAATACCCAGCAGATACGAGGCTGATTCCACGGGTTTGACAGTTCCGCGCGTGGACGCTATTCGACCCACTCTTGGTGATGCCCCTCTGAATCGATTTAGCGCACATCGTGTGGATTGTAAGAGTAATTAGTGACCACTTGCGTTAAAGAACTTGAGCATAAAACCCTGAAGTTTCAGACCATCGCTGTAGCTCGGTGTGCATTCCCTCCAGATCTCATTCTCTCGGAGGCCAGAGCCTAAATCTGCCTGGCATTGGGACGATTTGCCGGACGCGTGTGTGCATGCGTCCAAGTCTGACATAGTTTCGCAAAGAACGGGTGTCCGGCAAGATTAGCTGTCCCGTCTAGGTTGAGCGTTGAGCGGTCCAACATCAGTAAGGCGGATCGACGGGCGTTGAAGTCCAGCCCGTGCAGTGCAACGAGTCCCGAGGAAGAGCAAACAACGGAGTGTTGCGACTAGAGTGATCGACCTCGGGAATCATTGGCGCGACACTCACGTTGCTAGCAATGCGGGAGCAAATGAACAAGCTTTCTCAGAATGCTTGTCAACGACGGGCTTTCCAATGATCGTCGTGGAAGATGTTGCAAGCAGCCGCCCATTGTTTGACGTTCGTGTCGCGAGCGTGGCTTGAGCGATTTTAACCCCTGAATGGCCAATGGCAACAGACCGGTGTTTGCGCCATTTAGTGGCTGTGCATAGGTTGCAAAATGCTGCTAGCTCTCCCACAACACGCTTGTGGTCTTCTAGAGCATGTCGATTTAATATTAGAAAACATTAACTAAAAAGTGTCGCGCGTGAGATGTCCATAGGCGAGGAGGCTGTTACGATCCACAGAACACGGAAAGGATTCATCTAATTACAGTGGCTGCGGCACAGTGATTATAACAACAGAATAACAAGTAAGCAACAATTGCAGTGTCAGCACTCAGTCAAGAGCCAAGAGGACACGTAACCTAATTAAAGCTTAGCGCGATTAGTAGGATCAGTAATTAGTATAATTAGTGCTTAGTGCGATTAGAGAATGCACAACACTAATTAGTCTACATTACTACTATAATTATTAAAGTATATAGTTTGTAGAAACACAACTCTTATAGTTTATATTTAACTTTGTTAATTAACTTTGTTATTAGAATATCTTAACTCTACTTGCAAAATAGATAGTCTACTCTATACTCTTTCTTGCAACTCTAGTTACTATAGTCTTTAACTAGACAACTACCTCTTAAGAACCTCTGCACGTACTTATCTCTAAGACCTAATTAAACAATTACTTACAGACTTTGTCTAAAGTGTAAAACTTAACATTTTAAACACCTCTAAGATAAGTACTTTAGAATCTTGCGCTACCTCTAGTAGTACTTACTCTAGTAATGTAGACATAGATGCCTCTGTTATAAACAGCACTATAAACGTAGCTAAACTAGATACCTATAATAGAGACTGTAATAAGCTTAATAACTAGCTTCTTTAGTTTAACTTGTTCTTTAAATTTTAAGAAAGCAAGATTTCTAATAATAAACATATTATACTAGCTGCTAGCTACATACGCAGAAATGCTTTTAAATAGATTAAACTCTTTCTCTAAAAGACTATATTAGATAAATATCTAGATAACATCTCTAAATAGTTTAATAACTTTAATAACTTTAAACAAATAATTAAGCTAATCTTTAGAGTCTTAAACAAACTAGCTATTGCATATTACAACATCTAATATATTAAGTAATCTTAATCTGCAGCTAACTATGCTGCTAAGTTCTAGCAACTTGCTGCTAATACAGAATAAGATAATACTACGTTAATAACTATGTATAAGTAAGAATTAAAGCTAAAGATTAAGAAGAAACTAATATACACTAGCGCTAGTACTAAGACCTTAAATAAACTTATTAATAGGTCTATATTTATTAATATTAAGCTCTATAAACTGCAACTAGAACTACAAGAAGATCTATAGATATAGATTATAGTTATTAGAAATAACTATCTACCTCTACATAATCTGTAGCGCAACAACCTAAACTAAGAATAACAAGAAGAACGTTACTAGCTTAACACTAGCTAACACATTTACAATAACACATAAAGTAGTTACTTTAGACTAAAGACTATAGACCTTTTAAATCTTAATAAGAGACTACTGCTAGAACACTAGAATAAAAAGAAAGATAGAGAAGAACACTACTCTAATAAAAATAGCAGTAAGAACTACTATAACTATAGCAAGCTAGACTACTTTATAAAAAACTATAAAATAAAGAATAAGATTCTTTAACAGCTTAATATTCTTACCCGCAAAGACAATACTGCGGATACTAGCAACTAGAAAGTAGTTACTAATAAAATAGAATAACTTATAGAAGATCTAAAGTCTAGTTCTAAAAACAATACTAAATACATTAAACTTCTAATTTGTATAGCAACCTCTTACTGTAACAACGCAGAGGGCAAAGAAGTGCTATTTACTAATAGTAACTAATAATACTACGCAGTAGAATGCTGTGTGGAAGAAAAAAGCCTTAAAGTTAGTAAAAAACATAAAGGCCTATTTTAATAATAAGAAACAAGCTACTTTAGTCTTAAAAGCAAGAAACTTATAGTTATTAAACATAAACTAGAAGAAGTTGCTAAAAAGTAAGCTATACTTAACAAAATTAGCAAACTCTACAAAGAAACAAAAGACTATTAATATAAAATAAACAATCTTCTAGATACTTTTAGACAAATACTTATAGAAATTAAATAGAAAACTATGTGTTGCTAATAACAACGCTAGTAGCGCAAGCGCTATACTAAAGAAGAGACGTACGTAAGAATATATTAAAAACTTATTTAACTTATAGTAGAATTTAAAGAAGAAGAACTTACTCTAGAATTTAACTAGCTTATCTAGTAGATTAAACAGCAAACTAATAACTACTAATAAGTATTAAACAATCTAAAAGAAGCTAAGAACTAATACTAAGTAGAAGTAGAGACACAGCGCAGCCTATAGCGTATAAGAGAATAACAACTCTTACTAATATTACTTTTACTACTACTTAGCCTACGACTCTAGTATAAACTAAACGTTAGAAATTTACAATATAGAGACTTGTTATAGATAGCCTATAGCAATAACCAATGTAGTGTACACTAAGAATCTAAGCTAAACTATAGATAGTTTTCTCTAGATTACTACTCTTACTATATTTAGTAGTATAACTATTATAACAACTTGTGTAAAAGGCACTTTATTAATAAACATAGCTACGTCTATTTTTCTAAAATAGACAACCTATAAGTAGTAATTTAGATATAGTTAGTAGTTAACAGATAGTGCTATAACACGCACTAGTAGAACTATCTAAACTAGAACTATAAGGTTTATTGTAAATATAAAAAACATAATAGATTTACTAATAAGTCTTTTTTAGAACTACGCACAAGAGCGCTAGAGATTAATTTATTAATTCTATTAGAACTAATTATCTTATTAAGCTTACTATTATACTAAATAGAGTAGAGCTATTAGCATTATTAAACTTAGAAGCCTAGAGAAACTATATATTCTAAAAAGTAGTAGAAGAAGCTAAACTTTAACTATAGTACAAAGAAGAACTATACCTATTATAAGTAGCTAATAGAGAGCTAATGCTAGAGAAAGAGAGAATTACACTTAAAGTTTAAAGTGCTTCTCTAAGAATATACAACTATAAAGAGAAATTAGATCTTAATATTCTTAGAATAGCTGCCTATAATGTTATATTAGAATTACTATAGTTATAAGAGCATAATCTACATATTAACTAGAAAAAGCAATAAATCTTATTTAATAGATATAAGCACTGTATAGCTACACTAATATCTACGCAACACACGCCGCAGTTAGTAGATAAGAAAAAGATTAATAATATCTCTTTAATATATAAAATACGCTAAGATAAAGTAGTTAGCTAGCTACTAACTACCTAGATAGTAGAAAATAGAAAAGGCACAGCTAAAAAGAAGAACAATACACTTTCTAACATTCTAAATAAATATAAAAGTTATATAAAACTCTTCTAGCATAAGAAGACTATAAAGGTATTACTGTAGTATAAACTATAGAACTATAATATTAAGCTCTAGAAAGAGAAGAAACTGCTCTTTAGACCTATATATAGACTTTTAAAAAAGAAACTTAAAGTACTATATAAGTATATTAAGAAAAACCTTAAGAAAGAATTTATTAGAAAATTAGAATTCTTAGTAGGATTTTCTATTACCTTTATAGCTAAGAAAGACAGCTTACTACGCCTATATATTAACTACTAAAAGCTTAACAACATTATAATTAAGAACTAATATCTACTACTAAATATTAAGAAGTTACAAGATAGACTTAGTAAAGTATAATACTTTACTGCACTTAACTTACGCAGAGCATACAACCTTATATATATAAAAAAAAACAAGAAATAGAAGACAGCGTTTAGAACCTATTATAAACATTACAAGTATCTAGTTATACTATTTAGGCTAACTAATACACTAGCTACGTACTAGGCTCTAATTAACAACGTGTTAAGAGCGCATCTAGACAGAATAATAGTAGCATACCTTAATAACATTCTAGTGTATAGTAAGACACTAGAAGAATATATAATCTACGTTAAGAAAGTGTTAAACTACCTAGAAAGAGTAGACCTCTGCCTAAAGCTAGAGAAGTGTAAATAGCATAAAAAAGAAGTAGAATTTCTTAGCTATATTATAGAAAGATATAGAGTAAAGATAAGTCTAAAGAAGATTTAGATTGTAAAGAATTAGTTAACGCTAAAAATAGTTAAAAAAATCTAGAAATTTCTTAGCTTTATTAACTTTAACCAACGCTTTATTAAGAACTACTCTATAAAAGCGCTACTACTTACTAAGCTAACGCAGAAGAATGTTCTATTTAAATAGAAATAAGTATAAGAAGATTTCTTCTAGTTACTTAAACAAGCATATATAGAACTATCTATAATAATTATATTTAAAAGTAGAAAGCTACTTTAGATTAAAACTAATGCTTTAGATCTAGCATTAGAAGCTTACGTAACGCAAGAACAAGATAGTCTATAGTACTTAATTATCTACTATTTATAAAAGTTTACAGAACTAGAAGAAAACTACAATATACACAATAAGAAACTTATAGCAATTGTATTAGCTCTAGAACACTAGAGAATTTATATAGAAAGTTGCTTAAACCTTACTATATACACAGACTATAAGAACCTAGTTTACTTTATAACAACTAAGATTCTTAATAGAAGACAAGTTAGATAGTTAGAATTACTAGAAAAATACAAGTTTAAGATATTGTATACTCTAAAAAAAAACAATAGCAGAGCTAATGCACTTAGTTAAAAACATAACCTTATAGAAACAAAAACAATTAATAAGCACGCTATACTTAGAATTAATAAGAATAGATTCTTAAGACTATTACAGCAGCTTAACAACATAATATAAGTTTAATAGAAATAATGTATTCTGTCGCAAGTACTAAAGAAACTTTAAAAAGAAATTATAGCTAGTTACTATAACAATCTGCTATATAGACACCCTAGAATTATACGCATAATAAAACTTATTAAGAGACACTACAAGTTTAAGAACATAAAAGACAAAGTTACTAAATACATTAAGAACTATATTAATTATTAATAAAACAAGTATAGTATACACACAAGATATAGAGAAATGCAGGCTATAAAGCTATTAATAGCACTATAGATAAATATTACTATAGACTTTATTATACAGCTATCTATCTCTAAAAACTCTATTATAGAATATACCTATAACTTAATCTTTGTTATAGTAGATAGATTTACTAAGTACGCTAAGATAATATCTTTCTATTACAATTATACTATAGAGCAATTAGCTTAAGTATTTTTAGATTAAGTAATTAGATACTACAGTATACTAGAATTTATTATTAGCAACTAAGATAAGCTCTTTACGTTAAACTATTAGACTACACTGTTAGCAGTAATAGATACTAAGAAGAAGCTATTAACTGCCTATTACCTATAGATAGATAGACAAACTAAAAGAACAAATTAGACTATAGAAATATATTTATAGATTTATAGCAACTAACAGCAGAATAACTAGATTTTATTATTATCTATAGTATAGATTGCGTACAATAATAAACTATTAGAAGTAATAGATATAACGCTGTTCTTTGCGAATTATAGAAGACACCTAAATCTCTTTACTAGAAGTTTAGAAATAACTATTTAGACTAAATTAGCAATATTCTTAGTAGCTAAACTAAAGAAAGTACACTAGAAATTACTAGAAAACATTAGCAAGGCTTAGAAACAAGCAATCTCTTATATTAACTAGAAAAGAAAAATAGCACCTTAGCTAAAAAAGAAAGATAAAGTCTATCTTCTTATAAAAAATCTTTAAACGCAAAAATCAACAAAAAAACTAGACTACGTTAAAATTAGACTCTTTTTTATTTCTAAGCAAATAAGCTTAGTTAACTATAGACTTAACCTACTAAAAAATATAAAAATCTATCTAGTGTTCTACATCTTCTTATTAGAACTAGCTAACTCTAGAACGCCTATCTAGAAGAACTTTTATTACTAAGCTAATAGTAAAAACTAATAGAAAGTTAAAAAAATAATACAACACTAGAAAGAAGATAGCTAGAACAAATATCTAGTTAAATAGTTAGAATATCTTAACTTAAAAAACATATAGAAACTAACTACATATCTTATAAACTACTAGCAGTTGTTAAAGCAATTTAAAGAGACTAATTAGATAATACTACATTGCTCTTCTAGTACTTTAAAAGTTAGCCTTTAAAGGCGCTCTAGGTACTAGACAGTAACAAGAACTTATTAGATAGATTTAACTTAATAATTCTACCTCTAACTACTTCTACTCTTTAATACTGCGCTTCTCTACTACAATAGCCTTTTTAGTATAATAGTCTAATAAATTTATTTATTATTACAACTGCTTCTTGCGTGTATAAGCTACACGCAAGTTTTCTATAGCTTTTTTAGATATACACAGCGCTTTAGTTTATGCCTTATAACTCTCTTTTATATAAACACATAACTTTTCTTTCTTAGACACTAGTTAGTTAAACTTAGATTAAGTTACCTTTATATTATAACATTACTCTAAGTAAACACACTTACTGTATTTTCTAGACTAGATATAAATCTTATACACTTAGTTATACTTTACACAAGTTTTGTATTTCTACACTATAATCTTTCTAAAGAACTTAATAAATTCGTATAGATAATAACAGCAAGCTAAACTTAAGATAGTTAGTTGTTTTAGCATTATTAAGATCTATCTAATAATTAAAAAAGAGCCCTATGTTATATAAATAAGCTTAAAAAACTAAGCTAAAACAGAAAAGAGATAGTGTTACAATCTATAGAATATAGAAAGAATTTATCTAATTATAGTAGCTATAGCACAATAATTATAACAATAGAATAATAAGTAAGCAATAATTGCAGTATTAGCACTTAGTTAAGAGCTAAGAGAACACGTAACCTAATTAGAGCTTAGCGCAATTAGTAGAATTAGTAATTAGTATAATTAGTGCTTAGTGTAATTAGAGGATACACAATACTAATTAGTCTACATTACTACTACAATTATTAAAGTATATAGTTTGTAGAAACACAACTCTTATAGTTTATATTTAACTTTATTAATTAACTTTGTTATTAAAATATCTTAACTCTACTTGCAAAATAGATAGTCTACTCTATACTCTTTTTTATAACTCTAGTTGCTATAGTCTTTAACTAGACAACTACCTCTTAAGAACCTCTGCACGTACTTATCTCTAAAACCTAATTAAACAATTACTTATAGACTTTATCTAAAGTGTAAAACTTAACAGAGGCTAGCAGAGAGTTAATATAGGCCTAATAAGCATAATGCTCTAGATTATACGTAGTATCTAGAGAAAAACAAGATAGTTACTAGCAGTTACAAAGCAATAGATAGCCTAGAAGCTTAGCACTTACAAAGCTTTAGAAGTATAAGAAGACTAGCACTCTATTTATTACTATCTACGTGTTACGATCCTGTGCAGAGGGAGCGGCACAGCAATAAGTATCGTCTAACTAAACCCCTAACTCCTCCCTAAAGGAACAACAAGTAGAGAAAGATAGAATACCTAAGGTTGTTATGTGACTGCTTGTTAACAAGTATAACACACGTAACTACTTGTTAATAAGTATAGTACAACATGCTTGTCTATAAGCACCCTTATGTATTTTATTAGACTAACTCTAGTTGCTTATTAATAAGCATTATATCTTCTTAAGTATATAGATTACAGGAACACAACCCTTATAGTTTGTGTTTAACTTTGTTAATTAACTTTGTTATTAGAATATCTTAACCCTGCTTGCAAAACAGATAGTCTACTCTATACTCTTCTCTGTAACCCTAGTCGCTACGGTCTTTAACTAGACGACTACCCCTTTAAGAACCCCTGCACGTACTTATCCCTAAGACCTAATTGAACGATTACTTCTGGACTTTGTCTAAAGTGTAAAACTTAACATTTTAAACACCCCTAAGATAAGTACTATAGGATCTTGCGCTACCTCTAGCAGCTCTAGCATAGATGTAGACATAGACGGAAATGTCTACACCTTAAGCGTTATAAACGTTAACAAACTAGATTAATACCATAGAGAGCGTAACAAGCTTAACGACTAGCTTATGCAGTAGGACCTCTTCTTTACCTTCTAGGGTAAGAAGGTTCCTATAGACAAACAAGTAGTCCTTGTTGCTAGCTATATGCGTGGTAAAGCTTTCTAGTAGATTAAACCTTTTGTGCAACAGTTTTAGGCTGGCGACGTACTAGCTAAGGTAGATAAATAGATAAATAACTTTAACAACTTTAAAGAAAAGATTAAGCTAATCTTTAGAGTCTCTAATAAACCTACTATTGCTCGACGCAATATTTAGAAAATTAAGCAGGACAAGTTAGCTGCTGATTACGCTGTGGAGTTTCAGTAACTTGCTGCTAACACTGACTAGGACGACACTACTCTAATGACTATGTTTAGACAAGGACTAAAGCCTAAGGTTAAGGAGGAGCTTATGCGCACTAGCGCGAGCACTAACAACCTTAATAACCTTATTAATACCTCTATTAACATTGATGTATAACTATACGAACTTTAGTAAGAGCTCTGTGACGACCCTAGGACCTACGTTGTTGCTATTGCTAGTAATTGCCTACTAAGGAACTAATGGCGTAACAACCTGAACTAAGGACAACAAGGAGGACGCTATTAGCCTAATACTGGCTGACGCATCTACAGCAACACGCAGAGCGGATACTTTGGACTAGAGGCTATAGACCTCTTAAACCTTAATAAGGGACTGCTACTAGGACAGTAGAACGTAAAGGGTAGAGGAGGATATTACTCCTACAAGGACAGTAGCAAAGACTATTACAACTGTAGTAAACTAGGCTACTTTGCAAGAGACTGCAAGATAAAGAATAAGGTTCTTTAACAGCTTAATGTCCTTACCTGCGATAACGATACTGCAGATGCTAGTGACTAGGAAGTAGTTACTAATAACATGGGACGACTTATAGAAGACCTAGAGTCTAGTCCTAAGGACAATGACGAATGCATTAACCCTCCTATTTATGTAGCAACCCCTTACTGCAATAATGCAGAGGGTGAAGGAGTGCTATTTACTAACAGTAACTGATGATACTACGCGGTAGAATGCTGTGTGGAAGGAAAGAGCCTTAAGGTTGGTAAAAAACATAAAGGTCTGTTCTGTTAACATAGAACAAGCTACTTTAGTCTTGAAGGCAAGGAACTTCTAGTTATTAAACGTAAACTAGAAGAGGTTGCTAAAGAACAAGCTATGCTTAACAATATTAGCAAACCCTACAAAGAGACAAGAAACTACTAACGTAAGATGGACAACCTCCTAGATACTTCTAGACAAACACTTATAGAAATTAGGTAGGACACTACGTGTTGCTAATAATAACGCTAGTAGCGCAAGCGCTGTGCTAAGGAAGAAGCGTACGCTAAGATGTGTTAAGAACTTGTCTAACCTGTAGTAGGATCTAAAGAAGGGGAGCTTACTCTAGAATTTAACTAGCTTATCTGGCAGGTTAAACAACAGACTAATAACTGCTAACAAGTGTTAAATAACCTAGAAGAAGCTAAGGACTAATATTAGGTAGAAGCTAAGACACAGTGCAGCTTACAGCGCATAAGGGAACAACAACCCTTACTAATGTTGCTTCTACTACTACTTAGCCTACGACCCTAGTACAAACTAGACGTTAGGAATCTAAGACATAGAGAATTGTTATAGACGGCCTGCAGTAATAACTAATGTAGTGTATACTAAGAATCTAAGCTAAACTACGGATGGTTTCCTCTAGGTTACTACTCTTATTGTGTTTAGTAGTTTAACTGTTGGAACGACTTATGCAAGAAGCACCTTATTAACAAGCGTAGCTGCGTCTATTTTCCTAGAATAGATAACCTACAAGCAGTGATTTAGATGTAGTTAGTAGTTAATAGACAGTGCTATAACGCGCACTAGCAGAACTGCCTAAACTATAACTGTAAGGTTTACTAAGGACACAAGGAACATAATAGATTTACTAACAAGTCTTTTTTAGAACTGCGCACGAGAGCACTAGGGATTAATCTATTAATTCTATTGGGACTGATTGCCTTATTAAGCTTACTATTATACTAAATAGAGTAGAGCTATTAGCACTGTTGGACTTAGGAGCCTAGGGAAATTACATATCCTGCACAGTAGTAGAAGAAGCTAGACTTTAACTATGGTACAAAAAAGAACTGTACCTACTATAAGTAGCTAACGGAGAACTAATACTAGGGGAAGAAAGAATTACGCTTAAAGTTTAAGGTGCCCCCCTAAGGATGTACAACTATAAAGAGAAGTTAGACCTTAACATTCTTAGGACGGCCGCCTATAATGTTATATTAGGACTACTATGGTTACAAGAGCATAATCTATATATTAACTAGAAGAAGTAACAAATCTTGTTTAATAGATGTAAGCACTGCACTGCTGTACTAATACCTACACAACGCACGCTATGGTTAGTAGATAAGAAGGAGATTAATAATATCTCTTTAACACATAAGACGCGCTAAGATAGAGCAGTTAACTACAACACGAAGAAACAACAGTTAGTAGTTAAGGAGAAGGACAGTGCACCTCCTAACATCCTAGATAAATACAAGAGTTATATAGAACTCTTCTAGTATAAGAAGACTGTAAAGGCATTACTGCAGCACAAACCATAGGACTACGACATTAAGCTCTAGGAAGGGAAGGAACTGCCCTTTAGACCTATATACAGACTCTTAGAAAAGGAACTTAAGGTACTGTGTAAGTACATTAAGGAAAACCTTAAGAAAGGATTTATTAGAGAATTAGAATCCCTAGCAGGATTTCCTATTATCTTTGTAGCTAAGAAAGACGGCTTGCTACGCCTATGTGTTGACTACTGAAAGCTTAATAATATTACAATTAAGAATTAATATCTGCTACTAAACATTAAGGAGTTATAGGACAGGCTTAGTAGAGTACAGTACTTTACTGTACTTAACTTACGCAGAGCGTACAACCTTATACGCATAAAGAAAGGTAAGGAATAGAAGACGGTGTTTAGAACCTGCTACGGCCATTACAAGTACCTAGTTATGCTATTTAGGCTAACTAATGCACTAGCTACGTGCTAGGCTCTAATTAACAACGTGTTAAGAGCGCACCTAGATAGAACAACAGTAGCATACCTTAATAACATCCTAGTGTATAGTAAGACACTAGAAGAATACATAATCTACGTTAAGGAAGTGTTAGACTGCCTAGGAAGAGCAGACCTCTGCCTAAAGCTAGAGAAGTGTGAATAGCATAAGGAAGAAGTAGAATTCCTTAGCTATATTGTAGGGAGATACGGAGTAAAAATGAGCCTAAAGAAGATTTAGGTTGTAAAGGATTAGCTAACGCTGAAAACAGTTAAGGGGATCTAGGAATTCCTTAGCTTTGTTAACTTTAACTAACGCTTTATTAAGGACTACTCTACGAAAGTGTTACCGCTTACTAAGCTAATGTGGAAGGATGTTCTATTTAAATAGGAACAAGTATAAGAAGATTCCTTCTAGTTACTTAAACAAGTATGCGTAGAACTACCTACAATAATTACATTTAAGAGTAGAAAGCTACTTTAGATTAAGACTAATGCCTTAGACTTAGCATTAGGAGCTTGTACAACGCAAGAACGAGATAGCTTATAGTACCTAATTGCCTACTATTTACAAAAGTTTACAGGACTAGAAGAAAACTATAATATGCACGACAAGGAACTTATAGCAATTGTATCAGCCCTAGAACATTGGAGAATCTATGCAGAAAGCTGCTTGGACCTTACTATATACATAGACTATAAGAACCTAGTTCATTTTACAATAACTAAGGTTCTTAATAGAAAACAAGTTAGATGGTTAGAACTATTAGGAAGATACAAGTTTAAGATATTGTATACCCTAGGAAAAGACAATAGTAGAGCTGATGCACTTAGTTAAAGACACGACCTTGCAGGAACGAAAACAATCAATAAGCACGCTATACTTAGAATTAATAAGGATAGATCCTTAGGACCATTGCAGCAGCTTAACAACATAATGCGAGTTTAGTAGGAACAGCACATCCTATTGCAAGTACTAGAGGAACTTTAAGAAGAAATTATAGCTAGTTATTACAACGACCTGCTATATAGACACCCTGGAATTACACGCATAATGGAACTTATTAAGAGACACTACAAGTTTAAGAACATAAAAGATAAGGTTACTAAATATATTAAAAACTATGTTAACTGTTAGTAAAACAAACACAGCACATATACAAGATATAGAGAAATGCAGGCTATAGAGCTGCTAACAGCACTATAGACGAACATTACTATAGACTTTATTACGCAGTTACCTGTCTCTAAGGACCCTGTTACAGGATATGCCTATAACTTAATCTTTGTTATAGTAGACAGATTTACTAAGTACGCTGAGATAATACCTTTCTGTTACAATTACACTGCAGAGCAACTAGCTCGAGTATTCTTAGATTAAGTAATTAGGTACTATAGCATACTAGAATCTATTATTAGCAATTAAGATAAGCTCTTTACGTTAAACTATTAGACTACGCTGTTAGTAGCTATAGGTACTAAGAAGAAGCTATTAACTGCTTATCACCTACAGACGGATAGACAGACTAAAAGAACAAATCAGACTATAGAAACATACCTATAGATTTATAGCAACTAGTAGCAGAACAACTAGGTCTTGCTGTTACCTATAGTATAGATTGCGTATAATAACAAATTATTAGAAGCAACAGGCACAACGCTGTTCTTCGCGAATTACAGGAGACACCTAAATCTCTTTACTAGAAGTCTAGAAACAACTGTTTAGACTAAATTAGCAATATCCTCAGTAGCTAAACTAAAGGAAGTACACTAGAAATTGCTAGAAAACATTAGCAAAGCTTAAGAACAAGCAATCTCTTATGTTAACTAGAAAAGAAAAACGGCACCTTAGCTAAAAGAGGGGGATAAAGCCTATCTTCTTACAAAAAACCTTTGAACGCGAAGACTAACGAAAAAACTAGACTACGTTAAAGTTGGACCCTTTTTTATTTCTAAGCAGATAAGCTTAGTTAACTACAGACTTAATCTGCTAAAGGATGCAAAGATCTATCTAGTGTTCTACATATCCCTATTGGAACCAGCTAACCCTAGAACGCCTATCTAGCAGAACTTCCATTATTAAGCTAACGGCAAAGATAAATAGGAAGTTGAAAAAATAATAACATATAAAGGAAATAGCAACTAACAAAGGTACCTAGTTAAATAGTTAGGATACCTGGACTTAGAAAACACATAGGAGCTACCTACACACCTTAAGAGTTGCTGCTAATTAGTACGTGAGTACTATAGTTTGCTACGGACTCTTTAATTAAGCTAAGGGCACCCTAGGTAGCCAGCAAGGCACACATGCTAATAGACGCTGCAGGACAGTTAGGATTAACTTCCTTAGCTAGGTCCAACTTGCCTGCCTTAACTATCCTATTTACTAAACACAGCGCCTTTTGCTGCGTATGTTTATTTGCCTGTTTTAGGATTTTCTTATTATGCAACAATTGCGCAATGATAGTTGCAAGGAGTAACTTGTCTTCTTCTACCTTCTTCTTATACTCCTTGCAAGTCTTATCTAGTAATAACTAAGACATGTTTACACATGGCTTGCTAGCCTTTGTGCACTTAGCACACTTCAGACCTTTTAGACTATCTAGCATAATGTAGCACTTGTAACTGCTAAAGAAACAATGGTTGTAAGGGACTTTAGCGGGTGTATTAGCTTAACAGATTTCTAATGCAAGACGGATGTTGCGAGCGTATAAGAACATCTTAACTTACAGGTTACTAGATGTAGGGATTGCAGATTATATAAATCTCTAAAATACAATTACGTGGTTTAAGGACAAACTAAAGAGGAAGGGGGGATAGTGTTACAATCCTGTGCAGAGGGAGCGGCATAGTAATAAGTATTGTCTAACTAAACCTCTGACTCCTCCCTAAAGGAACGACAAGTAGAGAAAGACAGAACACCTAAGGTTGTTATGTAACTACTTGTTAACAAGCATAACACACGTAACTACTTATTAATAAGCATGGTACAACATGCTTGTCTATAAGCACTCTTATGTATTTTATTAGACTAACTCTAGTTACTTGTTAATAAGCATTATATCTTCTTAAGTATATAGATTATAGGAACACAACCCTTATAGTTTGTGTTCAACTTTGTTAATTAACTTTGTTATTAGAATATCTTAACTCTGCTTGCGAAATAGATAGTCTACTCTATACTCTTCCCTGCAACCCTAGTTGCTACAGTCTTTAACTAGATAACTACCTCTTTAAGAACCCCTGCACGTACTTATCCCTAAGACCTAATTAAATGATTACTTCCGGACTTTGTCTAAAGTGTGAAACTTAACACTACGCTCTAGTTAAGAATTAAAATTAGCTTGTTTTTCTTCTATAATTCTAGTAATCTAATATAATTAGATTTGTAGTTTACATACATAATTTCAAATTCTAGACTATTACAGACTATACAATAGTTAGATTATAGTAGTACTTAAGATATAGACAGAATTACTAAGAAAGAAATCTTAGAAGAAGAAAAACTTTAATATTTAGTCTATTTTACTATAATATAGTATTTTCTACATGCTAATATATTAGATAGATACTTTAGTCTAGATTCTAATACTACTACTAGAGTTTAGAAGCTTAAATAAAAGCTTTGTCTATAGAAATAGATAAATTTAATTATATTATAGCGTATTTAATAGCTAGACTATAAGTTAATATCTAATAATAGTTTTCTTTAACTCTATAAACTTCTATAGATATAAGAGAAACTAGTAAGTAGATAGAATAGATATATATAATAGATATAACTACTATAATACATAATACTATAGTAGAATAGAGAGATTCTAAGATAGAATATAGTTTAAGAAACTATAGTTAAAGCTTTAGATAGATTAATTCTATTAGACATATATTCTCTACTTTATTTAGATAATATATAGCTATAGAGTATCGCTTAGTTGTTTATTAACTTTCTATTATTAATATAAGCTGGTATTATAATATAGAAAGGCAATAAGAATTATATAAAAGGCGCTAAAGATTAGAGTATACACTACATTTTATCTATTGTTACTACATATAGCTCTTTACTTAGCTTCTAGATCCTCTAGGTGTTCTTCGAGAGCTTTGTCAAATTTCTGCCACCATTCGGCATCGAAGATTGAGTCCACGTTATCTTCTGCATCATGTTCGCTCAATTCGAGCTCGACAGCCTTGGAACTGACGCCTCCATCATCATCACCTCTTGTCGTCCCTGTGCTCCACACTTCTTGTAGTTCCAGCTGCTTCAAGACGGCATCTAAATCTGTCTTTATTGCAGATTTAGCCACATATCGTGCTTTCACCTGCCTAAATCAGCCTCAAGACCATCTGAAACTTGGCCATGTACTCGCCTTAATCCATTGGGCCGCCCACACCTTCATACCCTCGATGTTATGGCTAGCTTGCGCCTCGACTCCGTTCCCTAATCGAATTGTGGCGTTCAGTCTCAACTTAGCCAACTCAGCAATTCCGGTGGGCTCGGGTAACGAGATCTTGCCTGACCCATGAAGCGAAGAGTCCTCTTTGCGAACCGAGCACACCGTGCCATCTCCAATAATGTAGGTGCCAGTAAGAAGCCATATGCTTGGTGGAGAATCCAGATTCTTCGCAGCTGACTGGATGGATCTGGCAACTGAAAGCCTCCTTTCGAACCATTGCCTGGCCGACTCTTCTTTGAGCAGGTACTCTTCGAAGAACTTGTCTGAGCTTGGACGGATCAGCCTTGGGTACGCGAGTAGTTGATGCGTGGGCTCACTCTGTGATTTCGACTTTGGCTCCAGGAGAGCCTACTATCAATCGCACGTCGGATCTCGATGCGTCATGGCCTGCTCTAATGACCTAAGATACATGCGCAATTCTGTCCAGCCCTCACTAGATTGGTCGGCCAACCAGAACTACTCGTGTCACTAATTAGCTTCTGCACGTACTGGTGACACAAGCGCGTAGGGACGCGTCACGTCGCGTTGTAGAATTTAATAGATGAACATGTTGTACCGCCTCTTTCTACGCCCAACTACTACTCGTAACGCAACAGCTTAGCGATGGACCTATTCACATTCTATCCCCAGTATCAGGTCCTGGCGTGCAAACCATGCGGCTACGCTATCGCTCCCTCTTGCTTAGCCAGCCATATCCGGACGAAGCACCCTGATGATGCCTGTCGCAATGCTGGCCTTCCCTACGCTCAGCCCAGGAAGCCAGCTGCTAGACTCGCAATGCCTCTCCAAGCGGCATATGACATCCTTGACCCTACTATGTGCAGTATCTCTGTGCCACCACCAACAGAACCACCGCTTCCTGACTTAAAACTGCACTGTTGTTATAAATGCAGCCGGTGTGACTACGTGTTACCAAAGAGTAAGACCGCCCTGAAGTCTATGGCGCAACACTTCAACCAGCACCGACGTCTCCCGCGCAAACCAGGTTGACAACCAAAGATAGCAGATATACCAGAATAAGACAAAGAGCCAATGTTTATGGAGGCGTACTGCCAGCGCTTTTTTGTTCAGGGCTGTCAAAGCTCTTTCTTCGCAGTGCATGTTATCCCAGAAGTCCAGAATGCAGACCAAAAAACATCAGAACAAAAGAATAATCTACTTCGAACCATTTTGAACGAGCAGCTACTCGCCAACGAGCTTGAGCAGCAGGTCATAACTCAAACCTACAGCAGTACAGTCGCAAGGACTGAGGTCTCTCTCTGGCTAGAGATGACAAGGTGGTCCCGATATCTCAATAGCCTGGATATGACTCGAATCGCCCCGCTTGGGTACGCTGCAAATCCCGTCACTGAGGCGAATCTAGTGATAGTGGGAGATAGTTTCGATCGAATCATTGAGTGAGCATACCGGTCTATCTGCGAAGACAGAATCAGCGTATTCGATCAAGCCAAATTAACAGCTTCATCGCTGATCGAACAGCCAAACAAGAGCGGATGATCATGATCAAGCTCCAAAAATGAACGTTCCGAGCTTACAAAGACCTGTGGAAACGGCTTCTGTGCTTTGTGTATCGAACAAGTCTGTCTAGCCAGGCAATATTGCTTGCCCACCGATCCACAAACAACCAGCTTTGTTAAATGGACCGAACCATGGTGCTTGCGAACGAGCTCCTGTTATTGCGCAGCCTGGAAAGAGACGATAAGGCGTACAAGAACGAAGAGAGCAGGATGACGGCAGATGTGGACCAATTTTGCTTAGAACTATGCATATCTCTCTTGGATCACATCCTGCGAGGAGACCACTTTGAGAGCGTAGTTCTCAGCTTTCTAGCTGTCTTGGGAATCGATGAGAAGCCAGGTGGTGTGTTCCGTAGTCCGCTGAACTACTCGCCGGAACTGTCCAAATTTATCAAGATAGCCCAGATGCTTGTGATACAGAAAGTCGTTAGTGGCGCCGAGCATAGCAAGGTGGAACATCCCTCTAACCTCTTAGAAGAGATGAGAGAGCGTTTCATAGTGCGCGGCACTCAAACCGCCTTTGATTAGGCTTACCATCTTCGCTCGTATGCCAAAAAACTAGTTAGCAACACAACTAGTCTTGGGTACATCATGTGGTTAGAGGATGCTGAAACGGTTACGTATGGCGAAACCAGTTTCAGTATAGACTCTTTTCGAGGTTTGGTCAGAAGCCTAGTAGCGAGAGCTCAGAGAGACTTAGAAAATCTTCTTCTCCTCCACCCTGAAGAGCGTTGAGAGGATGTAGTTTCTACTATCACGCTCCATCGTCTAACTGATGATTATAGTAATAGCTAGAAGAGCTAGAGCTTCCTTAAAGATTCGCGCAACGCAGATCAATCGCAGGAGGGACATAACTGGCTTTTTAACAGAGTACTTGATAACAACTAGCTAAGAGACAAGATGTTGAGCCTGACACTAGAAAATTAAGTTGTTTGGAAGAGGAAAGCGGTGCAGACATACTTCACGAAGCGCGACCAATTTCTCAAGCAGTTGATTCTTCTTGTCCATATCACATCGGGTCAACCTGCTTGTATTACAGAGCTTTTGTCTCTGCAACATAGCAATACAGCGCAAGAACACTACAGAAGTATCTTCATTAAAGAAGGCTTAATTAGCACGGTGACATCTTACCACAAAGGGTACAATATTACTGGATCTACTAAGATTATTTACCGGCGATGAAATGTTGTACAAAGGATTACAGTTCAACATAGCCCACTTCGGCGGCATGGTGGACGGGCTAGCAAACAAGAGCCGGCGGTTGTTGGTGGAGGAGTTGTTGTTTGGCAACAGCAAGGCTACCAAGCTCATACCCAGCGTCCCCAGGGAGAGCATACAAGACAACTCGACCAACGAGCGGCCCAGATGGATTTTTTTAAAAATCACTGCACCCGCATGCCCGTAGGTAGCGAGAGGTGGTTGTTTGAGCGGGTGGGGAGAGACGCTAGCATCAGAGGCGGGCTTAGCAGCGCAAGGAGATAGAGGCGCGCAAAGCTGAACGACAACGCAAGAAGGAGGAGAAAGACCACAAAAAAGCTGCAGAATTGCCCCAAAGTAGTAAGCGTAAGGCTATAAAGCCTCTGGCGAGGCCAAAGAAAAAGCAATATGGTGGTGCGGCTGCGCTTTGTGGTGTTCGTCCTGTGGAGCCGCCTCGAGCAGCCCCCACTAAGTTAGCATGCTCGCGTAGCGGGTAGGCCAAGTCGCCCTTCGCGGCCACGGCGTTGCCATAACGCTTCAGTAACAGTGGGTGCTGCCTCTGAAGTGCTGGCGGGTTGTAGTACGTGTCAGGCCAATTTTTACGTGCGATATACTGCGTTGCTTCCAAAAAATTGCAATACTCCCTGTTGTCGTGTTTCCTGGTGTTGCAGTACCCCGCGTGCGCTGCCCGGAACCGTGCGCAGCCCGGATAATTACGTTATTAAGCCTAATGTTGAGAGCGCCGAAACTTCTATATATTTTGTGAATACTTTCCCTTCCACCTTTCCCCTACACTCAAAATCCAGGTGTTCAAAATATCTGGGCAAATCCTGGACAACAACGGGGAGGCAGACACGAGCCCCAATCCAATAGGAATCGATTCAAGGAGACCTCGATCATGAAGCGATGAGCCTATATTCCAATCTTCCTCTTGATTCGTCGAAAAGCGAGATCCGGTTGATCTCTCTGCACGACAGCGACGATGAGAACGCTCTCCTTTCTGGGCAGCTCGAGCGCGCCACCTTGAATGATGACTACTCTGCCTTGTCGTATGTCTGGGGCGATGACCACGACCGACGTCCAATACAGCTCAACGGTGTTAACACCACCATTACAGCCAACCTAGAGAAGGTTCTGAAGCAATTGCGTGCCGAGAAGAAGGCTACAAAGATTTGGGTTGATGCAATCTGCATCAATCAAAGAGACAATACCGAAAAAAGCCACCAGGTTCAGATGATGGGCGAGATTTACAAACATGCGAACATACGGACGGTTCTTTGGTTGGGTGATGCGGAGAATCATAGTCATGAGGCGCTCCAATTAATCGCCACCGCGGATGCTCAATTCTTCGTCGATTACGACCCCAGCGCCGCGTCACCAGCACGGCAGGCTTTGAAGATTCTGCTGAAGAGGACGTGGTGGAAGAGAATGTGGGTCGTTCAAGAGATGATGCTTTCCCCAAACCCCGTTCTCAAATGTGGCGCCGACGAAGTAGATTTTGAAAGACTTGTCATCTTCAGGAACCTGCACTGGGAAGCGCAGAGTGCAGATCTTGAGCGATTCCAGCCTCTTCGTAACCTTTGGAGAGAGTGTCCGTTTACACCTATGCTAGAATATCATCGTGTGAAATGGCTTGATGGGGAGTTGTCGTTATGGTTGATGGATGTGGCTCCGTTTCAATGCAGGTATTTGAGGGATAAAGTTTATGGACTCATGGGCCTGATCCATCCGGATATCAGAAAACAAATTACTGTTAGTTACGACGAAGAAGCTGTTACTGACAAGATGGTGTTCATTGAAGCAACATGGATCTGTTTCCATAGGGAATCACTGATACCGCTTCAGTTTGGACAGGTAGAGAAGAATACCTCTTTGGGACTTCCATCGTGGTGTCCTGATTGGAACTCAAAGCAGACACATGTACCGTTAGTTGGCTTCGAGTTTGCTCCATACCCAGTAACGAGCTCTTTTCGCCCCCTAGCTGACAAATGGCTGTTCGGAGGAGAAAAGGAGATAAAGCCTAGGTTCGCATTCTCTGGGGACAAGGAGACCCTTTTTCTCCACGGATTTGTCGTTGATACAGTTGATTTTGTCAATGGAGTTGGGACTGAAGAAACACCAGAAGTGACCGTTTACACTGGAGATGACCTCGCAATCCAAGCACAGTGTCGGCAGGAGAGATTGGAAAGCACAAAAAAAGCCTGTTTGAGGTGGGAGGAGCATATTCGAACATCCAAATCAGTCAAGTACTTGGATTCTGACGGTGGCTACGAGGAAGCCTTTTTTCGAACAATAGCGGCGAACCGGACTTTCAGCCGAGAAGCGCTCGATTCTGACGTGAAGCCCATGTTCGACGCTTGGATTGGTCGAGAGATTGCTTCCGACGGTGCCTCATCGTCGACAACAGTGGAAACGAAAAGAATTAAGGACTATAGCAATTCCGTTGTCAGTCTGTGTGCGAAACGGACTTTCATAACTACAACGACTGGATATTTTGGTCTGGCACCGCAGATAACAAAGTCTGGAGACTTGGTATGCATCGTATACGGAGCAGATGTAGCTTTCATCTTACGCAAGCCCGAGCCCGAGCTTGGAGATGTACCCGGAAGCTTTGTCGGGGAGGCTTATATTCACGGGATTATGCAAGGAGAGTATCTGGAGAAAGCAAAGGATGAAGACTTTACAGCCTTTTGGATGAAATAATGACGTACTTGATCCCCCTTTGCAACGAATGCAAGAATCTGCTCGGTCGCGATTTCGATGCCGAGGGATACATATACCCCTACTTCATTCTATGTAGCGTCGCCACGCTGAATGATACCTGCTCTCTAAGCGACGTGACCCTGGTTATCCTGAAGCGCCCTCTGCATTGTTATAATGTAATTAAGCTGACAAGCTAAGTATGTGGCTAGCAAGCCTGTGGCGGTACACGCGCCTGGTCTGCAGAGGTTGATACTAACCGCTGTTGACAGCATAGCATAGTAGGTACACCCATTTGTTATGCCAGCGACAGAATGTCGGCCTTTTCTCCTTCCCACGTAATGGCTTCGCCAAACCAGGCTCCACTGCGGGAACTAACTTTAATCTGAAACTACCTACAGAAAACCTAGGCCGGTTTAGGACCATTCAAAAGCTACGCTTATCAACCTAGGCATGCCTTCTATCTGGCCACGATCCAAACTTGGGCTATTCCTGGCAACGGGGACCCATTTTGGGTCTCGCAGCGGACCGCCTTTTGGTCCCCCGCAGTAGGGCGGGTTCCGGGCAGGTTCCTGATCTGAACCTCTTTAGATCTAATTGGATGATGGCCTGTGCCTCAACCCTCTTAGTGACCCCTTCTTTACTTGCTTTCCCCGAGAGACATCGACGCCCACGCTAACATCGCTCTTCATCCACACCGAAGGATTAAGCGCCTCCGGCGCAAAAGATCAGGGCAGGAACGGGTCGGCCGGCCTCCCTACTATTAGTGACACTTTGCCACCTCAACCGCCACCACATGCTAACACACTGGGTCTGGGTAACAATGCCCTCAAGTACCCTGCAGGTACCACTATCCGCCACGCGACAAGCGGAAGTGGTCATATATAAGAGAAACAATGAAATATAAGGTTTACAATTGATATTGGAAGGCAAAAGGTAGCTTAGTACAAGACTATAGAGTCACTAGAGAGAGTGCTACGCAGCTAGTAAGTTCTGCATAAGTATATTATTCTTGCAGACAGTAGTTACTTCTAAGGTTTTATATTTTCTAGTTAAGGCTCAACAAATACTGCTGTATAATACAGTTTAATATACTCGCTCTAATGTTCTAAAGAGGCATACTCTGCTAGAAAAAAAAGATAATTAGGCTCTATAATAGAAGATCTAGTATATAATACTACGTAACTTAGCCTCTAATTTATTTTAATTAGAGAATTACGCATTCTGTCTTAAAAACACGTGTATACAATATAAATTAGATATAGATTCTGTCTAGTTATAGTCTAGTAGAGTGCTATTGTTACGATCTATAGAACACGGGAAGAATTTGTCTAATTATAGTAGCTATAGCATAGTAATTATAACAATAGAATAATAAGTAAGCAATAATTACAAGTAAGTAATAATTATAGTGTTAGTACTTAGTTAAGAGCTAAGAGAACACGTAACCTAATTAGAGCTTAGTATAATTAGTACTTAGTGCAATTAGAGGATGTATAACACTAATTAGTCTATATTACTACTATAATTATTAAAGTATATAGTTTATAGAAACACAACTCTTATAGTTTATATTTAACTTTATTAATTAACTTTATTATTAGAATATCTTAACTCTGCTTATAAAATAGATAGTCTACTCTATACTCTTTCTTATAACTCTAGTTACTATAGTCTTTAACTAGATAACTAACCCTTTAAGAACTTCTACATATACTTGTCTCTAAGACCTAATTAAACAATTACTTATAGACTTTGTCTAAAGTGTAAAACTTAACATTTTAAATATCTTTAAGATAAGTACTATAGAATCTTGCGCTACCTCTAGTAGCTCTAGTATAGATATAGACATAGAAGAAAATATCTACACCTTAAGTGTTATAAACGTTAATAAACTAGATTAATACTATAGAGAGCGTAATAAGCTTAATAACTAGCTTATATAGTAGAACCTCTTCTTTACCTTCTAGAGTAAGAAGATTTCTATAGACAAGTAAGTAGTCTTTGTTACTAGCTATATACATAGCAAGGCTTTCTAATAGATTAAACCTTTTATACAATAGTTTTAAGCTAGTAACGTACTAGCTAAAGTAGATAAATAGATAAATAACTTTAATAACTTTAAAGAAAAGATTAAGCTAATCTTTAAAGTTTCTAACAAATCTACTATTACTTAATACAATATTTAAAAGATTAACTAGAATAAGTTAGCTACTAATTATACTATAGAGTTTTAGCAGCTTGCTGCTAATACTAACTAGAACAATACTACTCTAATAACTATATTTAGATAATAACTAAAGCCTAAGATTAAGAAGAAACTTATACACACTAGTATAAGTACTAATAATCTTAATAATCTTATTAATATCTCTATTAACATTAATATACAACTATATAAACTTTAGTAGAAGCTTTATAATAACTCTAGAACACGCGTTGTTACTATTACTAGTAATTACCTACTAAGAAACTAATAGTGTAACAACCTAAACTAAGAATAATAAGAAGAATGTTATTAGTCTAATACTAGCTAACGTATCTACAGCAACACGTAGAGTAGATACTTTAGACTAGAGACTATAGATCTTTTAAATCTTAATAAGAGACTACTACTAGAATAGTAGAATATAAAAAGTAGAGAAGAATATTACTTCTATAAGAATAGTAGTAAGAACTACTATAACTATAGTAAGCTAGGCTACTTTATAAGAGACTATAAGATAAAGAATAAGGTTCTTTAATAGCTTAATATTCTTACTAATAATAACAATACTATAGATACTAGTAACTAGAAAGTAGTTACTAATAATATAGAACAACTTATAGAAGACCTAGAGTCTAGTTCTAAGAATAATAATAAATATATTAAATCTTCTATTTGTACAGTAACTCTCTACTATAACTATATAGAAGATAAAGAAGAAGTAATTACTAATAGCAACTACTACTATAAGGCAATTAAATGCTATATAGATAGAAACGTTATTAAGATAGACAAAAGACATAGCAGACTATTTTAAAAATAAAGAAGTTGCTACTTTAGTCTTAAAGATAAAGAGCTTATAGTTTTTAAATATAAACTAGAAGACATTGCTATAGAATAAGCTATACTAGATAATATTAGAATTCTATATAAAGAAATAAAGAACTACTAACGTAAAATAGATAATCTTTTATATAGTTCTTAATCTTTAATAGTTAGAGAAACTAGTACTTAATACTAGTAATATAACTATTATAGAGAATAATACATACGTTAATTAAACAAAGTAGCTTATACATAGTAGTATAAGAAGCTTGTCTATTATAAAAAAGACTTAGAATATATTAAATATAACTCTATTATTAATAGACTTACTAGATAACTTAAATAAGATATTACTAACTACTATAACACTTTAAAGAATCTTAAAGAAGCTAAAAACTAACTATAGTGTAAAAAGAAACTACAGCGTAGTAATAAATAAATATAATAGTATCTATAGTTATCTTTAACTAGCCTATAACTCTAGTATAGTCTAGATATTAGAAATTCTAGATATAAAGACCTTATATAGATAGCTTATAGCAATAATCTATATAAAGTATACTATAATACTAAGATTAATAATAGATAGTTCTCTAAGAGATATATCTTTTACTACATGTAGTAGTATAACTATAAGAACAACTTATATAAAATACATCTTATTAATAAATATAACTATATCTACTTTTCTAGAATAGACAACTCTTAAGTAATTATTTAGATATAGTTAGTAGTTAATAGATAGTACTATAACATACACTAGCAGAACTATCTAAATTAGAACTATAAAATTTACTAAGAATATAAAAAATATAATAGATTTAAAGACAAGGCTTTTTTAGAATAGTACTAGAAAGTACTAGAGATTAATCTATTAATTCTATTAGAACTAATTACCTTATTAAGCTTACTATTATACTAAATAGAGTAGAGTTGTTAGTATTATTAGACTTAGAAGTCTAGAGAAATTATATATTCTACTAGCTTATCTAGCTAGATATCTAGAAATTTGTAATATCTAGAAACTTTTTTTTTTTCTTTTCTCTTTGCTGTTTCTAGCCTATTTTAACGTATCTAGAAAATTTCTAGATATTCTATTTTTTTTTTAGAATATCTAGAAATTTCTAGATATTTTTTTTTTCTTCTTTAGGTTATCTAGAAATTTCTAGATATCTTCTTCTTTAGATTATCTAGAAACTTCTAGATATCTAGCTTCTTTTACTATATCTCTACTAGCTTTAGTCTCTTCTAATAGCTTATTTAGAAGATAATTTAATAGTCTATAATATCTTATTAATATCTATAACTATCTTATAGTTCTTCTACTATCTCTATAGCTACTTATACTATAGCTACTAGCTATCTACTAGCTATTTACTAGGTATTATACTATCCTATAGTGGTAACAACACTTAGCTCTCTATATTATTAGAGGTTTTTTTTTATTAGGGACTAGATATCTTAGGCCTAGTGTAATTTTAGTTACGTAGGCTCTATGTTGTTAACTTTACACGTTAGTGTTGTTAGGTTCCTACAGGCTAAATTACCTTAAACTTAAGCGTATAAATTAGTATATAAAGTTACATGTTCTAGCTAAAATATATTAGCATAGCTTATATAGTTAAGAGGGTTAGAGTTACGTATAAGAGGTTAAGTTAAGGTTAGTAAGGCTATAAAGTAGTATATAACTAGAATTAGAGACGTTTCTAAGATAACAACTAGTAACTATAAATATTAACTATACGTTTAATTTGTTAACTATTTGTTTAATTACATTACATATATAGTAGATAAGATATATCTACAACACTATGTATATAAAACGTAGTTTATAGTTAAATATAGTAAGTTCTATATAAACAGCTATAATCTAGATATAGTAGTAAACTATTATTGCATATTATTAGTATTTACCTACAACTAACTATCTAAGCAAAGCTACTATAACAGAGAGTAGCATTACAGGTAAGTATTTTAAGTATTTAGTTAAGTATAGGTTAGTAGTTTATAGAGAGTATAGACAAGGCGTTTTACATAGCTAAGTTAAAAGCTATTTACAGTATATCTATCTAGTAAAGCGCAAGTAGGCTAAGTTAGTAGTAGACAAGATTAGTAGCTAGACTAAGTTAATAGAATACGCTAGTAAGTTAGAGGTGTCTAGCTAGGTTATCTAGTCTATACAGTAGTTACTAGTGTATGCTAATAGGTTAATGTGTTAAATAGAGCTAGACTATTACTATTAGATTTTCTAAAGCAAACGCGTAATAAAGAACTATTAGTAAGAAGCCTACAATTAGTTACTAGCAGATAAAAAGAGACGCCTAAGCTAAAAAAAGCAGAAAAAGATATAGAACTACATTAGAAAGAGTTATAAGATAGTCTATTATTAGTAATTATTAGTTTAGAGTTAGAGATTGCAGTATTTCTAGGTCTACAAGCCTAATAAAGATAGCCTAGACGTTGTGCCTATAGACAGCAACGTAGTATAGACGCAGGTAGATAAGTAGATATAAGTAGGTAGAAGCAGGTTAGGGTTAGAAAAAAAGTTAGTAAGTTATAGAGGTAATAAGATAGAGTAGAAGTAAACAAGCTTAACACTGCCCTCTGCTAAGGTGTCTGTGTTATAGTAGTAGCACTATTATAGTTTAAAGTTAGGGTACCTGTAGTTATAGTACTTAATTAGGTAAGGTTGTAAAATTCTGCGCTAGGCTAGGAATAGGTTTTTTACTAAATCTTAACAGTACTACCCTTAGCAGCAACTACAGAGGCTGCAAAGGAGAAACAAGGTAACTAGCAGAGTGCGTGTATGTTCTGCATATCTACAGTACCTTTTTTTTTATTCTACCTAGCTATATAGGGGCTGTAGCGCTCTAGTCTTATAGTGCCTTCCTAATTTAGGTTTTTTACTAAATCTACTAAACCTAAAATAGGTTTTTTACTAAATCTTGCCTAATCCTTTCTTCTCTATATACTATAGCTACTACACTCTCTAAAGTATACCTAGAGGTTGTCTAAAGAAGTATACTACAGCTACTACTCTTATAGTAGCTAAAAAGGCCTAGAATTAGCAGTAATATGTATATAGACGCCTACTCTAGTCCTAAGAGTAAAACCTCTCTTCTACTATTATCCCCTATAAGCTGCTTTTGTCTAGGGATATACTACACTTAACGTCTACAAGTACTAGGTTGCGTATTAGCTCTAGGCTACCTACCTCTAGCTATAATGTTAATAATCCTAACATGTTGCTAGTAGATAAAGCGTTATTATAGCAGGAACTAAGTTCTGTTAATCTAGCTAGGATTAATCTAAAGCACTTAGAAGAGATAGTAGAGTTACATGCAGCTAAAGCTAAAGAGAATAATAAGCTTAAGTAATTAAATACTTAAGTAGTAGAGTATATATAGGAAATAGAATCTAGAGTAGCTAAGAGTCTTGTATAACTATCTAGAAGTCTAGAAGGTAGTAGTAATACTATAAACTACGCACAATAGGATTTAGAATAAGAGAAAGAGCAAGGAACTACCTTTATCTCTAGCCCTAATACTAGAGGTAGAGAGGACTAGGCTATATTGCATAATAGCCTAGGCGTTAGCTTAGCTATTCCTACTACACCTAGCATGCCTACTATAGCTAGCTCTAGCTTAGTAGTAGAAGGCAGCACACCCTTAACTAGAGCGTCTAGCATAGGTAGAAAACGCAAGAGCCTCTTTTTAGCTTAAAGCAACTATCTTTAAAACTACTTTTAGCTAAGGCCTATATTATTATCTCCTACTCTAGTGCTTTAAAGCACACCTAGACTACTAGAACAGTTCTCTCCTACTAGCAGCAGAGCTAGGCTAAGTTCTAAACTTAATTAGCTAAGGCTAAGCCCCCTACTACCTCTAAACAGACCTACTATACACATAAGTAAACCTGCTAGCAGTGTAGTACCTAAGCACTAGGCTATAGAAAGCGTTGCCTTTAAGCTTGCTAACTAACTAAGGCACTTTTAAGGCTGCACACATAAGAATTACAAAAGAGAAGAGTATCTACACTCTATGCACTATAAGAGAAGAGATGTTTACTCCTCTTATTTCTCCTTTTAGCCTATTACCTCTCTTTTGCGCAGAACCTATAAAGGGGGCATTCCTTTACTAGATACACTAGGCAGCCCTAGCTTTCTTAGACTAGAGGCTACCTTAGCTAAACTTAACTATTAGAGTGCTTTTAAGGGCACTAGTTACACAGCCTTACCCTAGGACACTAGAACACACAATAAAAAGCTACTACTAAGCCTCTGCATGTTTTAACACTACTAAGCTAGCGTTAAGAACAGGGCTTCTAAAACTACGTTTAATATTAACAGCCTCTATTGTTTTCTAGACAGCCTTAGCTTTGCTAGCTAAGGCATCTACTAGCTACTAAACGCCTCTTCTATGCTAAATCTTACCTATAATATCTACTTTAGCCTTACTATACTAGCAGTAAACTAGAGAGAAGACGCCTGTATAATTAACTAGCCTCTCTACAAGATCCTACACTATAGCTATAGTATAGTAGTAGGGATAGAGTCTCTTTAGATCTTTATCTTCTTTCTAGAACTACGTATTATAGGAAGAGGCTAAGAGCAGACAATATTTCTTAGTAATAATAATTTTTAGATCTAGTACAATAAAGTGCTTATACCTGCTATTAAAGTAACTGTAAAGGATGCAAATATTCTTTAGCACTACCCTACTACAGTAGATATTATTTGCTTAGACTTAACTACTCTATCTACAGAGACCTATATAAGAAAAGATAGCTCTAGAGTACAGCTTCTTAAGTACACCTTATAGCTATAATATCTTTATAATATCTAGACTTGCATTTAACACACAATCTAGAGAACACCGTTACTAGCTTACTTTTAAGGCACTAGACTCTTTATACATTCTAAAAATACAAAAACAGAGTATATAATAGAAGATCTTAGTAGTGCTTTTTAGAAGTAGCAGGTAAAATAGGCACTAGCTGTTAACACTTAGTTCTATAGTAAAGAGAATACCTTTGTTAATCTTAGTAAATAAGTTACCTCTAAAGATAGTAATCTACCTAACAGCACAGCTTATAACACATAAGAAGTAGAAGTATATCTCTAGAAAAAATACTGCCTTAATTCCTACTATAACAACACAAGGCGCGTTCTAACACTAGAAGGCAAGCCTACTAAGTATAATCTCTAGTGTACTGTATACCCTTAGGCTACTACTTACAACTCTATAAACTAGGTTATTATAGTAGCACCTACTAGAAAGGAGTAGCAAGAGGGCCTTGTCTACTCTTAGTTCTATAGTCTAATTAAGACGCCTTTTAACACAGCTAAGGCTTATGTCTTCTAGTAGGATACCTTAGAAAACCTAGCTCTAGACCTAGGGTACGTTTAATTACTATAGTAGAAAGGAGGTAGTATTATATTCTCTAAGGCTATTTATAAGAAGGTATATCTCTATATAAAGCAACAAGCCTATATAAACCTTAGAGACAACAAGGCTAGATTATATAGTATTTAAGAAGAGTATAGGATCTTACTCTCTATAATAGAAAGGATTAAGTAGCAGTAGACCTAGTAGGATCTATATAGCAGCAACGCTAGTAATTCTAGGCCTTCTCTACTACTACTATACTATGTTGTGCTAATATAAGAGCTATTTAGCTTTCTATCTATACAGATTAACAAGTACTACTTCTTGTTTAAGTAGATACACACTAGCAGCTTTAGACTACACTTACTTTCTAAGTAGATTGTTATAATAGTAGCACTAAGAGCTCTTTGTTTCTACTATAGTAGCAGTCTAATTACTACAGAGTTACTATTGTATAAGGACTGCTAGGAACAAGAGGAAGAGGGCAACACTCTAGTTGTTAAGAGCTTAGGGATAAAGCAAAGCATAGCATTAGCTAGGCTAGGCTAGTTCCTACCTAAGTTTAACTAGTCTACTCTACGTATAAAGCTATCTTATAGAGAAAACATGCTTAATAGATGCCTTCTTCTCTACACAGACTATAAGAAGAGATAGTAAGCTATTTAAGACTTGCAAAACATATAGGTCTACCTTAGCTAAGTAGAGAACTAGTTTTAGTAGTATAATATACACTAACATCTAAGTCTACTCTTAAAGTAGCTAGAGTATCTCTTTGCTCTAGTTCTAGAGTAGTTTAACCTTAATATCTAGAAGGCTATACTAGTAGCTTACAAACGCACAGGGGAACTAGCACTAGAGGCACTTAAGCAGAAAGTAAATATAGTCTTCTATTACTAGAAGATAAAGAAACTATTTCTCTCTAATAGGCATGTCTGCCCCCTAAACGTAACTGTAGGTAACAAAGCTATATACACAAGAATAGAGTAAGTAGTTAAGTATCTCTTTTTAGAAGATAGCTATAAAAGAGCAGGATAGGCATATAAGCCTTTTTACACTATCTTTAAAAGAATCTTCTAGTTTCTTAAGAAAGAGTTAGGGTACAGAAAGGTAATATAGTAGCAAGATTAATTCTTTTAGCTACTTAGTCTTATACACTAGGTTCTACCTTATCTATCTAACTATACGCTTATTAAGTCTATAAAGACTAGCTAGGCTTAGAGTCTTTCTAAAAAGCTTATATAGTTTCCTTCTATCTATAAGCACCTAGAGCTAAGCTAGTTCTAGCTACCTAGCCTTAATTCTAAAACTATAAGCAGTCTAGTATACAGGGCACACTATATAGTATAGAGAGATAGTAAACTGTCTAGTCTATAGGATGCTTTTTAGCTGCTATGCGCCTGTTTAAAAGCTAGTATAAAATACAGAGATTTGCCTAATAAAGAGAAGTACTAGATAGTAGGAAGATTATTAATAGGTAAAAGAGGCTTTTAACCTATCTAGGAGGTAGGTGTGCCTCCTATACTTGCTATATAAGAAAGAATTAAGGGTATAAGCCTTAATAAGGGTTAGGGTTAGGGTTAGGGTTAGGGTTAGGGTTAGGGTTAGGGTTAGGGTTAGGGTTAGGG